>JAZGTK010005225.1:0-22863 GCA_036877625.1 Ambastaia sidthimunki
ACCATTTGCTTCAATTTCAATAAATAATGTTGTCCAGACTTACAGCATCCATCTGGGGCACAGTTGCATCTGCTCTGCTTGGTGTCCACCAGCCAGCAGAATCTATACCAATCACATAGTACCATCATAGTGCCAGTCATCCCTTTTGCTAAATTAAGGCAAAGATAAGCTAAAATAAACAATAATATTTTGATTCTAAACTTTTAATCATTATTCACAGACACATAACCATCACAAATAACCTAATAGGCTTTGCAGATATTCTTGTACAAATGTACTGATAAAGGATACAGTAAGTTATAAGCAATCACTGTCTCTGGTTCTGATGGTGATCTTCTGATTGCAATGGAAAAGATTCATTTCAATTAATATTATAAATGTATTTATTATGCTATTCCATATTTAGAAATGTTTGGCAATTTGAGAAATGTTTGGGAATTTCCACAAATAAGGTGCAAAATAGTGTCTAAAACATACAGTCATAGTAAGAGTCAGTTAAAGACATACATTTAATATTAACACAGCTCTTTGAATAGGTGGGTTATTGTAGTCTCTGTTTACATACACATTTACTAGCCCCTCAGTTCTTGTTCTACAAATTTAACTAATTGCTCACTACATACCAATACACGCAACCAAGGCACAGGGAATAGACATTGCTTTCTGTAAATACAAAACTTGTATGGGACCACGCCCACCACAGGTGGCTGCGATTTGTCTCAAAACTCAGGTTTCAGGTTTTTTAGTAGTACAAAAACCTGTAAACAGAATATAATTCTAGAATATAATTTTCAACTAGAAGGATGTACCATCACTTTATCCCAAGTCAAAGAGAGATTAGAAAGCGAGACTTAGACTTAGATTAGAAGGCAATTTCTAAATTCATGCATTTATGACCTTCAGACTGGACTGTTGTAATGCACTGCTAGATATTGTTCAGCATCTTCAATAAACAAGCTATAGTTTGTTGTGAGACAGTTAGTCTAAGATGCAGAAGATGGTCCTTCAGAAAATATGAATATATAACCCCAATTTTATCATCTCCACTTTGGCTATTTGTCAAGTTCCTTATTATAAACAAGATATTGCTGCTTACTTACAAGGTCTTAAAGTGATTAGCTCCTTTATATTTAACTTCTATTGTTGCTAGAAGGCAACACACTCTTTAAGATAACAGAACTTTTGGTAGTATCTAAAATTGCAAAGTCCACAAATCTGTTTTTTACATTTGGCTTCAAAACTCTGGAACAGCCTTCCTGACAGTTTGGGGCTCAGGCACTATCTCACAATTCATATCTATATTTAAGATCTTTTTAGTCAGGCATTCACATGGTAAAATTTGCATTTCACCTAATGTATTTGGAATAAGTGAAAAGTGAAAGCGACATGTTTTTGTCAGTTATGGTTACCCATAACCTAAATGTGACCTCTGCATTTAGGGAGTGTTCACTCCCTAGTGAGGAGTGAACACACACACACAGAGCAGTGGGCAGCTATCACTTGCAGCACCCGGGGAGCAATCAGGGGTTAGGTGCCTTGCTCAAGGGCATTTTAGTTGCTACCCGCTGGTGCTGAAATCAAATTAGCAACCTATTGATTACAAGCCCAACTCACTTACCAGTAGGCCACAACTGCCCACAATGGAATACAAGGTTATCTTGTTCTAGTAATGCTGTGAATGGCAGCTATGCTAATTATTGTCTATTTGCTGCCCATTTCAACCTTGGGATACCTATTCCAAGGTAGCTACAGATTGCGTGAGCTCCGGTATGGATCAAGCATCTTAAGATGACTTCAGATGAGCCTACTCTGTGTAGCTTTGATGCCATCTCTGAGGACTTGATCATTACTTCTGCTTAAATGCATTAAAAGTCAGTTGCAAAATCTGAAAAAAGTATTCAAAATGGTGGAAAATTTTCAGAGGAATAAGACTTCTTCTGCCATAGACTTCTTTGATGAGTTTAGGAAAACATAGGAAAACCATTAAAATGATCTCTGATGAGTTTAGGAAAACAAAGGAAAATTTATATTGGTGCTCTCATTCATATATGAGAGCAACATATGGTGGTGCTCTCATTCATTTTTTGGCTGAATGTTGCAACAATGACACAAAGTACACAAAAGTTTTGTAAAGATATAGCCTGAATTCCATTTTAAACGCACACCACCACAATTTGAGCAATGAACTCCAAAATTTGTATAATTTATGTATCCTAATTTTGCATACCAAGTCACCTCAGTGTAACGGACATGAGAAACCAGTAGGATCCATATGCAGTGTTTATTGAAAACAGAGGTAAACAGGCAATTGTCAATAACCGTGAACAGGAATATCAGAGCCAAACCAGAATCAGAGTCGCGGGGCAGGCGAGGGTCAAGGCAGGCAGCAGGCAAGGGGTAATCGGTGATACAGGCAGGGTCAGGGCAGGCAGCAGGCTAGAGGCGCAATCCAATGTACAGGCAGAGTAATCGAGGCAGGCGGCAAACAATCAGCAACGGAAGGCAGACCAGGGTAATAACAACAAGACCAAAACCAGAATAAATGCTCAGAAATGTAACCAGAGGGAATACAAGACTTCGCCCTGGAGTATAGTTTATGGGGTGGTTTTATACAGAGTCCTTGATGAGCTGTTTGCTTGCAGGTGCGGTGAGAGGGGCATGGTCAGCCCCAGGCAGTTGACCCATGGGATATGTAGTTTTTAACAATTAGTATTCTGGCAACGGTTCGTAACCTCGGACGTAACACTCCAACGTCTATGGTGACAATAAACCATACCAAGTTTTCTAACAATATGCAATTGTGTTCCAATCATGCCTCAGGGAATCTAAACACCACTTACTTTTTCCGCATTTTTAAAAGCAAAATAGTAATTTTTCAACCTCTCAACCAGTAGGTGGCACTGTGACAAAACTGCATGCACCCACTGCCATGTCTGGCAGGGAGCAAAACTTGTTGTGAAATCAAACTGAGCTGAAATTAGATAAAAAAATAATGGGAAAATAAGTCCCACTGCTCACATTCCCACTGCTTCTGAGTGACCCAGGTTAGATAAAATAGATAAGGGACCAGTGTCATGTCAAACTGGAGCTAGATTTGCCAGTCTCAAGGTCATCCCATCTCTTCACCATCTGTTCTGAATAAGGTCCAGATCTGGCTGACTACAGAACCTTGAGGAAATAAATTATGAACCTTTTTATTTAACATGTCTTTGAACTGTTGAGTTTTTGTTTTGTATTTGTCAGTCAGGGAGAGAGCCACAGTATCTATATTATGATATATGGGTGATTTTGTGTGTTATAAATTCTGTGTCTTCTTTGACGTGTGTCACGGCCTTCCACACCAAACCTCACAACTCCATCCACTAGTTCCTTCTTACCACTCGTTTCCGCCTACTGATTCTTTGCACCTGCACAGTTAATCAATATAAGCTGTATATATAAGCACCTCTATATAAGCCCTGCACTGGCACTTAAGTTTTGTCCTGTCATGTTGATGTTTACATCTAAATGCAAAATTCCTGATGAGATCACTTACCTGTTGGACTATTTACCTGTCTTCTTGGTTTATCCATTATCTGCTTCACAGGTCTTCTACAAAAGAGAAAAGACTGTGTTTACATTCAGCTGAGTTATCATTCATTTATCTGTGTAAGGAATACTGACCTGTTGTTTCTGATTCCAGTTATGTTTGCTATCTATATTTATCTGTCTGAACTTACCTCCATTAATAAAGATTATGCACTATTTTGGTCTCTGTTCCCCTCTGTGGTGTGACAGTAGACTGGACCACACCAACAAAATGAAGGCAGAAAGTTCACCCAATGACCCAATTACAGAGCTAGTTTTAAGGCTACATTAATCTCTACAGCCAGATGCATCTATTTCTTCTACCAAATCCATCACTTTTGTACTCCAATTGTATCCCACTGATCAATTAGAGCGCTGCAGTGGGCACAGGCTGTATAGATTGTGGACGAAAATTTAACCAGCACACAGGTGACTTTTCTCTCCCACTTTAAAGAGTTGTTTGATTATTTGCTTATTCCCTGTCAGTTCATGATCAATTGATCCCTTCAACTACATCAAGAGTTTATCTGTAGCAGAATACGCCTTACAGTTCAGAACTTTGGCAGTCACCAGTAGCTGGAATGAGATCACCCTAATCACAGTGTTTTGTCAAGATCTCAATCTGGTGGTTCGCCAATTACCATGATTACCACTATTACCACCACAACAGCCAATTACCACCACATCGGCCACTGGAAAGTGCTATCAACTTGCTGACTGTGGCAACATTGCCTAAAGGTAGGATATACCCTCAGTCAATCCCAAAGCAGAAAACCATGGATGAATACATCCAAGAAGCATTAAAACAACACTTCATCAAACCATCTACATCCCTGCTGCATATAGTTTTTTTGTGCAAAGAAGAACAGAGGTTTGGGGTCTTGCTTTGATTACTGAACCCTCAACTCACAAACCATCAAGTACAAATACCCCCTTCCTCTGGTTCCAGCAGCCCTGGAACAACTATGTAGTGCACAGATATTTATGAATTTAGGCTTGAAAAGAGCTTACAACCTGCATTTGTAATTCCATCCAGGCACCACGAAGGTCATGCCGTATGGTCTTGCCAGTGTCCCTTCTGTGTTCCAAGGGTACATGAATAAAATCCTCTGTGAGTGTCTCCAACACTTTGTTATTGTGTACATTGATGATATTCTCATACATTTCAAAGATCTGTCTAAACATCAGTATATCAAACTCATACTCACCAAACTCAACATTGTGTCTATACTTCCTGGGTTACATTATCAACCAGCATGGGTCCATCTGGATACCATCTGGTCTGATGGTATCTGGTCCATTGGATACCATCTGGGTCCAGAGGAAGGTAGACCAGCTGAGGACTGGCCACAACCCAAGACTGTAAGGAATTACAAAGTGTTTTGGGATTTGCACATTTCTATCATAGGTTTACCTGTAATTTCAGTCCTGGATACCTGAAGCCATCCAAGCTTTCCAATGCCTCAAGAAAGCGTTCTGCACAGCACCTGTTCTCAGACACCCAAGAACTGATGCACCATTCATCACTGAAATGGACACATCTTCAACCAGGCTGATGCAAGGAGAGCAGACACGCCTGACTACTACCCGAGTCTCCACCAGGGAGATTCTCCTCTGCCAGCCCTGTCAAAAGCAGAAAATCGATCCACTTTCCATACCGGAACAGAATGCCATGCAGGAGTATGTTGAAGAGGCTCTTCAACAAGGATACATCTGTCCATCTACAGTCATGGACAAAATTATTGGCACCCATGGATTTTTTCCAAAGAATACACAATTTCTCCCAGAAATTGTTGCAATTACAAATGTTTTTGGTATACACATGTTTATTTAAACACAAAAAAGCAGAAGAAAAAAGCCTTCTTGATTGCACACCCTTTGGAATAAACTGAAACCAATCACTTTCTATAACCATCAACAAGCTTCTTACACTTCTCAACTGGAATTTTGGACCACTCCTCTTTTGCAAACTGCTCCAGGTTGCTAAGATTTCAAGAGTGCCTTCTTGCAACAGCAATTTTGAAATCTCTCCATAGCTGCCCACTTCAGAACTCTCCAGCGCTTCGTCTCTAACCATTTGTTAGTGCTTTTTGAGGTATGTTTCGGGTCATTGTCCTGCTGGAACACCCATGACCTCTGACGTAGACCCAGCTTTCTGACACTAGGCCCTACATTGCGGCCCCAAATTTTTTGATAGTCTCCAGATTTCATGATTCCTTGCACCCCTTCACCATGTTTGACTGTAGGTACTGTGTTCTTTTCTTTGTCTGCCTCATTCTGTCTTCTGTAAAAAATAGAATGATGTGCTTTTCCAAAAATCTCGACCTTAGTCTCATCTGTTCACAAAACGTTCTCCCAGATGGATTGAGGCTTACTCAGGTACATTTTTGCAAACTCCAGTCTGGCTTTTATATGTCTCTTTGTTAGCAGTGGAGTTCTCTTCGGTCTCCTGCCATAGCGCTTCATCTCATTCAGATGACGATGTATGGTCCGTCCGAGCTGACAGTTTTGCACCCCGAGTCTGCAGGACAGCAAAATTTGTGAATTAATTTGTGTGGAAGTTGACTGAGGATGTTTATCCACCATTATCCACCGAACTACCCGGCGTTGCATTCTTTCATTAACTTTTGTCTTCCGTCCATGTCCAGGGAGATTAGCCACAGTTCCATGGGTTACACTGTAAACTTCATGATTATATTATGCACAGTGGACAAAGGAACTTCAAGATCTCTGGTGATGGTCTTGTAACCTTGAGATGTTCATATTTTTTCATAATGTTGCTTCTTAGGTCCTCAGACAATTCTTGGCTCTTCTCCATGATTGGTGTGACACACACAGGCACACAACACAAAGGTTGAGTCAACTTTTATACAATCTTTTATTCTAGCTGGCTTCAGGTGTGATTTCTATATTGCCAGCACCTGATACATGCCAAAAACAAAATGTTTTGCTTGAAATAAAATGATATACCCACAGTTTTAAAATGGTGCCAATAATTTTGTCCGGCCCATTTTTTGAGTTTTGTGTAAAATTATGTCAATTTTGGCTTTTTCTTTTGCTTTTTTGGACCTTTTGGAGTGCTGCGGAGTTGGACCTCCGCAGCACATACAACCTCATGTGGATACGTGAGGGGGACGAGTGAAAGACGTCCTTTGTAAAACATACTGGTCACTATGAATACTTGGTCATGCCATTATAACCATCCCAGTTACTTTGCTTTGGTTGAGTTATAAGAAGAAAAGGGGGGATCACCTTGTTTGCAAAATCCAGAATTGGTCAGATGTGAAAGAGTTTTTTTCAACAAAATAAATTCATGCACAAACAAAAAATTTCTTTCATGCACAAACAAAAAATTTCTGTTTCTTTCATCATGTTTTCAATCAATATATACAGTGGGTACGGAAAGTATTCAGACACCCTTAAAATTTTTACTCTTTGTTATATTGCAGCCATTTGCTTAAATCATTTAAGTTCATTTTTTTCCTCATTAATGTACACACAGCACCCCATGTTGACAGAAAAACACAGAATTGTTGACATTTTTGCAGATTTATTAAAAAAGAAAAACTGAAATAGGTCCTAAGTATTCAGACCCTTTGCTTTTGTCACGAATCCGGTCTCTGTGGTCCCCTCCCATAATCGCCAGCGAGAGCCGTCGCCAGAGTTCTGATAAACTACATTTCCCATAAGCCCCGTACCTGGGCCACGCCCCTCACAGGTGTAAACCATCAGTCATCAAGGACCATATAAATACTCCCTAAGAACTCTTAATCATTGCGAAGTCTTGTTTTGCCTTGGTGAACAATTCTGAGCATTTTCCCTTGTGTATATTTCCTGTGTATTACCTGGACTGTTTATTGGATTTTGTTTGTTTGTTTGCTACCCGCCCTGATTATCTGCCTGTTTATAGACTACGAGTTTGGATTACCTTTTACATTGTTGTTTACTGGTGTTTGACCCTTGCCTGTTTGACTACGAGAATAAATTGCTTGCATATGGATCCGCAGTCTCTGGACTCTTCGTTACAAGTATTTAGTAAAAGCACCCTTTTGATCTCATACAGCCATGAGTCTTTTTGGGAAAAATGTAACAAGTTTTTCACACCTGGATTTGGGGATCCTCTGCCATTCCTCCTTGCAGATCCTCTCCAGTTCTGTCAGGATGGATGGTAAACGTTGGTGGACAGCCATTTTCAGGTCTCTCCAGAGATGCTCAATTGGGTTTAAGTCAGGAACTCATTGAGGAAAAAAAATGAACTTAAATGATTTTAGCAAATGGCTGCAATATAACAGAGTGAAAAATTAAGGGGGTCTGAATACTTTCCGTACCCACTGTACATTTTTCATAACCCCAAATACTGTAATTCATTATACAAATATATACATACAATCCAACAGTTTTTGCCATAAATATAAGTATGTGTGTGTGAGTAATTGAAATGGTCAGCACAGTCCACTGCAGGTTGAGACCATGAACAATTCATAAAATAAATTCCTATCTGTAGATAAGCAGAATTATAAGGATTGATGATGATGTCCTAAACTTGGATGTCAGGTCAGGATGAAGATTTCAGTTCAAATACACCCAAGGAGTTGATTAAGCAATAAGCTGTAAGCCATACTCCATTGACACAAAGAAGTAGCCACATACTTTTTTGAAGAGTTACAGCATAAATAATCCTCTACAAGAAAAAACATCAAATAAACTAATTAAACTAATCAAACTCCATTTAAGTCCACCAAAGAATACATCATTTAACTTGCGTTTAAGCAGGAAACAAATTGTTTCTCAAACAGGTTAGGATGAAGATCACAGGTAACCATGAGGCAGCTTCAAACAGAACCTTACTCTACTGCTTTCTGTTTTATTCAGTACATGGTGAGCTACATGTTTCCCCCTAGTGGGCAGTATGAATACAACATGAACACAACTGTGATAGACAGAGACTGTTACACCATATGGATTATCAACTCTTTCTCAAAGCTGAGAAGTCCATGTTCCACCAATCATCAGTGCTGTTTCTTGGATACATCATCAGATGGACGAGGGGATCAAGGGGATCTGATCAAGGACCACGAGCAGGTCTGTTTACACACAACCCACTGTTTTATTACCAACCAGAACACTCTCAACCCTTTCTCCCCCACCCCCTGGACTTCAGAAGAAGTCCCAAAGGGGGGAGGATAGTTCTGCTCACGAAAGTGACCAAAACCAGGTGACCAAAGAGACTGGAAGCATCTTACTACACATTAGGAGCTTTCATTTTCAATTAAATCACCCAAAAGAACTATCCAAAATACGTCCAAAGTACACATACGTTTTGCATTTAGTTCCCCATGCAATCTTCCTTGCCTACAACCTCATACAGTATATATGAATTCCAACTTGCGTCTTGTGTGTATTCATGTTCTTGTGTAGATTATGGATTAGCATGTGTTAAACCTTGTCATGTTAATACTCTAAATGCTCCTTTCTTAATTTCCAGAGTGATGGTCGATAATGCAGTGGCATAATCTGCACCACACTTCTGTTAAAGTGTCTATAATCCCAGTTATAATGCATACACTTTCCAGGACCACCATAAACATGCAAATGTGGTTCTACCCAGAACAAAGAAACTTTTTCCTGCCTGAGCACAGACCATTTAATTGGTCCTCTGCATCTCAATGGGAGTGCAACGCACTCAGGATTAAAAGTCCATCACACAGAGCAAAGCTCGCTCTCTCTCCCGGACTCGCCCATTCTCTCTCTCATCCTATTAAGCCCTGTCTCTTCAATACAGTCTTCCGGCAGCATCACTTCGGCCCAATTCGTCTATCTTCGCCGACCAATCCAGTCTCAGGAAGGACACAACAAAATACCTCTCACTTCGAACGCATCAGGACCTGCATCTTCTCTTACACACACATGGATTCTTGTGGCACCACCAAGCTCAATGCAAGTATACAATCGGTTACCCAATAGATGCGTTTAAGCGTAGCCCCTTTAAAGGTAATTTTAACTGATGGTTCATGCAGAAGTGGATAAGCAGATTGTAATTCTGCCACTCTTTATCTTCTCACTTTCCTTTCTCACCCTTTTCGTTTTATGTATATGATTGTTTAATGCGTGTTTGTTGTTTAGTTATTGTGTACGTTCCCTGTAGTGTAGTTAATAAACTTGCATTCATATTCACAGTTCAATTGTCTCTGTGTTTATTGCTCACTCACAGGCGTCACTTAAACTGCCTCAATCTTGTTACCTGCTCTCAGCACTGTTACAGTAAGAGTGTTTACTTTTCAAGGCCAGAAAAGTAACATTTCTTAGAGTTAATGAGCGATCTGCTGAATACTCAGTGGATGAGTTAACGTTTGGATACGATTTAACGTTTACATAAATTCTGCTGCACCAGGTAAAGACTGAAATACGTATGGTTAAACGCCTTTTAATCATACGTATTTCCCATTTGATCTTAACATGGTATTTTCCCGAAATACCCACAGCACCCCGAGGAAGAGGTCAACCACCACGTAGACGGGGTCTGCGGCCCTCAGGAGTGGGCTGTGGGGGAGGGGTACTATCACAGACAAGCCAGGCTCTCTCACCTCACAACCACAGTGTGCACCTTCACCTGAGTTCTGATTACACACACCTGCACGTCATTAACCACCACTCTACTTAAGCACACACCTCACCTTCACTCTCTGTCTGGTCTCACTTCGAGCAACTGACTCATTGATGCTACATGTCTACTTTCCTGTGGTTTCTCCCTCGTTTCCTGGATTGCTTCCTCTCCAATTCCTCTTGGATTATACTGGTTTCCCATCTGCAAAACAACTATAAGGACATTCTTCTACTTACCTCAAGCTACTTACCTGGATCCTCACCGACGTTGCCGAGGTGTGTGCTTGACTCTCCTCATCTCCCAGCATCCACAATCTCCAAACCTGTAAATATAACAGACAGTATCATTCATCTATTTTCATCAACCCTTTCGTTTCTCTTACTATTACCATAAAACCCACCTGATTCCTTGTGTTTACCTGCTGCAATAAACCTGTAGAAACATACCATCAAGAGTCGTTCCGTTACAGTTACATTGTGTCACTTAATGAAATAAAAGTGAAAAGAATATAGAACCCACTTTATAATTTAAAGATGATTAGGAGACAAATGCCACAAGCTGTATGTGATGGATTTTATTCTGATAACAGTTCACAAAGATACTGAGTTTGCTTTATAGGTTATTAGGTTACTAATAAAATAAAAACAACACTTTATTAAAACAAATAGTTCCGGTCAGTTCTGACAGTATAGAAATGAAGTGGAAAAGACTGGAAAAGGCCCCAGACCCAGGATTCGAGCTTGGGCTAACTGTTACAGTGTGAATACAAAATACTTAAAACATCATTGAAACCTTCTTAAGTCTGAAAAAAAAACAGAAGTTTGCTCAAACTACAAACACTCTTCTTCTTCTTTAAGTGTTAAATTGTTGGGTAGAGCACAGACACCCCTTAAAACCAACTAAAAGTTGTTTCAGTTCTGTGTCTTGTGTTCCGAGAGTAATGTTAGTTTTGGTGTACGTGTGGTCCTGCCTGTTTTCCCTGTCCTGTGGCTGGTATATATTAAATACTTCTGAGTATATTTCTGCGTTGTTTTGCTCCTTCCTACACAGTTTACTTGTGACAGTGTTTGCCCTGTTTGTTTTGTTTTTTTTAAGAACAATGGTACATGGACTTCCTTGAATCCATAAACATGATTCAAACAGTTGAAAACATAAGGAACTATTTATAAATAAACAAGCTGTGTTCACTCTGCATTTCTCTGTCTAATGATCTGGTAATATTGGTAATATTGTCTTACAGTAATGTTGTTGTTTGTGTTGTCTCACCTCACAACTGTTGGAATGGACTGAAAAATTCCACCCTGTGACTCACCCCGAGCACTGCATTCTGTCATTCTAGCATTGTGGAGTCTTCATGCCATTTCACAAAGAAACTTGAAATACCTGAAATAACCTAAAGTAGCAGTAGTGATCAATACATGACTAATCCAGATTAATAGCTTTAAAAAATGGTTTCTATGGTTTTAATATGGTTTCAGTTTTGCTAACTAATGAGATTTCAATAATTGTATCTGTTTTCCAGACCCCCTCATCCTCTGTAGGGTTGCGAGAGGTTTTCCTAATATTTTCATACTAATTTTCCAAACAAATCACATCAAAAGGATGTAAGCCTTACAATTTATTTTTTTTTAAATTACAAAATTACTCACTAGTGGTTTATGGAACACCTGCTAGACAGTTATAGTGTAGTCAGACAAAAGAAAACTATGTAGTCAGAAAATGAAAGTATTAGAACTCCAATTAAAATGTATTTATATTGTTTTAATACAGTAATTTTTACAGTTGATAATACCTATTATATCATAAAATCAACAAAAAACATCACCTGAGTAAATTTGGGTATTTCTGTTAGTAGTTTATTAATAAATAAGTATTATACTAAGTAATAAATAAGTATACAACATATTCTAAAGAAACAGGTTCTCAAAGTATGTCACCTGGAGTTATTTACTAATATAGGTGACATACTTTGAGAACCTCTTTCTTTAGAATATGTTGTAATGATAGGTAGGTGGAGTTTATGGACAGTATTTGTCTGATGTCAAATAAAATCTCTACTTCTCTTCAGAGGTCATTGAGCTTACATTCATTCACTTGCAAACTTACAACATGTTTCAAATTATTATAAGTGTTGGATTGACGTTGCTGATATCAATACCAACAGGTAAGATTTCTACTTATTTCTACATTTTTGAGTATGTAGCTAAACCTGTCTGATGAGTAAGTGCATGTAAAAATCAATGCAATGTAAAAACAAACATATAGCAATATAATTTACACATGAATATAGAATCATCTTGCATAGAATTGTACATACATTGAACGTTGCAAGTTTTGTCAAACATACAAAATAGAATACAATTTTATTTTGGCATTCTTTTCAATGTAAAACTACACACACAGAGAAGATATATGTAAACATTTGGTTTACATCCACATCATATGCAGTGAAACAGTACAACTAACTTTTGAACATAGTTTTTTTTTATTTACTACATTGTTTAAAGGAATAGTTCACCCCAAAATCCCATAATTTACACACGCAAGAACAAATTACATTAGAAGTTTTCGATGTGTCGCCTCAGTGTTGCAAAGGCTGTTGTTTAAACTGTTCCTGTGGTTTGTTTTTTTCCCTGCAGATTTAAGATTGTATACATTTTATTAAACGTAAATACTAGTATTACAAAAAAATTAATTTTTTTTATTGTGTACCCTATTATGTTCATTATACAGTGACTGGATTAGTTTTAACTAGATAGTTTTAGGCTAGCATTATTGGCCATTGGACTGGTTTTGTTCAGCAGACCTGACAATCCTGGCCATATTTGAATATAGTCCTTTGATCAATTTGTTTACATGAATGTGTGACGTAGCGATTGCTTAAAAAGCTCAACATATTAATAATTTTCTTTCACAAATGTACATTTACTTACTGGAGGCATATGGATTACATTTATGATGGATGGATGGTCTTTTAGGAGCTTCAAAATCTTAAGATCCAGGATGTTATTTGATATAGTCTGTTCAGCTGAAGAAAGAAAGTCATTTACACCTAGGATGTACACCTAGGAAGGGTGAGTAAATAATGAGATACTTTTTCATTTTTGGGAGAGCTGTTCTTTAAGCATTATACACATAATGAAAGAATATTCAAATGAGATATAAACATGTATTGAATAGAAGGTAAGGGAACCATGTATTATTATATATTATATGTAAGTGCAAATACAATGTGCTTATGATAAAACTCCTTATACACAAACAGTACTATTTAGAACTAATATATACCTTACAGACATATAAATCCAAGGCACATCAATGAAATCAACAACAGATATGAACTGCATGCACTTTCCTTCTGGTTGCTTTCATTGAGGAAAATCAAAAATACTAACTAATCTGTGCATTATAGGGCAGTACCTTTAATGTCCAGGGGCCCGTTTCAGAAAGGTGGTTTAACCAACTCTGAGTTTAAACTTCAACTTCAACTGAGTTGGGAAACTCAGAGTTTTTGGTTTCAAAACAGCTGAAATTAGTTGGTTCAATCAACTCTGAGTAGGTTGACTCTGAGTTAACCGCGTGCACCACAACTATTAAAAGCCATGATGAATAGAGCGCAGATATTACGATTCACCATGGCAACAGCCCCTGGGGAAAAAAGGCAGCGGCTATTTGCAGTGTAAAATACTGTTTGCAGTGTAAAATACTGCTACTTTACAGTGTAAAATGCTATTTACACTAAGTGTTAATAGAAGGTAGACGCTATTTATACTACTTATAGCAAATAGTGGCAATTATCTGCACCTCAGTATTGTACTACATTATAAAGCAGTATACAATAATAACATTGCATGCAAATGATTATTTAAATTCAAAATTGTTGTCCACCTGTGATTGGATGGTTGGCGGAAAAAAAGGGGAGGAGACCGAAAGAAACTCTGGGTTTAATGAAGAAAACCTGCTCCCAACCAGGTTAGGTTCACACTTTACAGAGTAAGTTACCATGGTAACTGACTCAGAGTATAGGTTAACTCTCTTTCAGAAACTGGCTTGACTTACCCTGCGTTCTTGGGTTTGAGTTATCTCCGTTTCTGAAACTGAAAACTCAGAGTTTCCATAATTTAGGGTTAACATACTCAGAGTTTTCACTTAACCACCTTTCTGAAACGGGCCCCAGGTGGATCAGAATCACAAATAAAGATACCACAAGCACAAAAGGTAAATGAGTAAATGTAATCCGACTAGTGCACAACAAAGAAAAACAAACAAACACTGTGCACCTAATAAAATAATTACATAGGAAAAAAGACTGTTGTTACTTATTTAAAACGAAAACATTTCTTGTATATTCCATAGAATATTTTGATTATTCCAGTTCAAAATAGAATGTCTTTTCTAGGAAACTGTTATATCAAAAATAATGTTTCTGATTTTGAAATTGTGTATAAAATTTAGAATTTAGAAAAAAAAATCTAAATTTGTTCTAAAATTTAGAAAGAAATTTCTACATTTACAACAGTAACACTAGTTACAGACATAGTAAAACTACTTACTTCATGCACTAGGATTAAATATGTGCCCCTTATAGAAGGATTCTGCACCATAATATATTAGCATTTATAAAATAAAAAAATTACATGTCACAAAACATGAGGGAGGGAATAAAATCTATTTAAACAGATCTTTGTAAAGGTAGGTTAGCTTTGTGTAAAGGTATGTTAACCAGTCACTCATCCTTAATTACTCACTACATACCAAACCACCACACAAAAGAAATATTAATAAGCAGACTGTGCTTCCTGTAAATATAGACAAAACTTGATATGCAAGTTACTTTATATGTATCAAGGAAATAAAAAGCAGTCAATAATAAAATGGAGGTATGTGATCATTTTATGCTATGGAAAATGTTGGGGTATTGTCACGAACTACATTACCCAGAACCCCACGCTGGGACCATGTACGCCACAGGTGGTGGCAATTAGTCTCATTAAAGACAATATATAAACTCACCTGTGCTGCTGCTTGGGGCGAAGTCTCGTTTTGCCCTGGCTAACGTCTTTGAGCATTCTCTCCTGTGGTTTCTGGCTTGTGTTTTGGACTGCCTTCTCGTTTGTGATTGTTAGCCTTGTCTGACTATGTTCTTGTATAATAAAATGCTGCATATGGATCTACCGCCTGCTGAGCACTCATTACAGAAGACTTCGCCACCGAACGATCCAGCAGCTTACCCACCGTGGCCTGAGAACCCATCTGCTCAAGCTCCAGGCCCATTTTTCGACCCGGACCGTATGAACCGTTTACTGGCCATGACAAAGGAGCTCAGACAGGCGTCACAGGAGTCCAGTGACGCCTTCAACACACTCATGGTTCTGCACAGCTCCCGGCCAGCGGTTTTAGTGCCCGAGCCCGTTCCGGAGGTCCCAGTGCCCGAGCCCATTCCGGAGGTTCCTGAGGCCAAGCGTCACCAAATCGGAGGCAGGAGCAGACGTCCGAGCTGGTGGTGGATATCGTGGAGGAGGAAAGCTGTGCTTGCCGCAAGAGCACTGAGGGTGAGCTCTTTCCGGTGTCTGTTAATTCTGTTATTTTGGGGTTGGAGCAGGCGCTTCCACCCACCCTCCTTGTTTTGCAGACACCGGCCACGTTGCTGACATCAGCCGTCATGCCCTCCGCTCACCCTCAGAACAACACCTGCGCGGTGGCTGAGCTGCGGTCCTTCCAGCCTCTGCCAGCGCCGTGGTCGGAGGATCCCTCTGCTTCTCCTCCGATCCGAGAATCCTGGCATCTGCCTCAGCCTGTGGACCCTGCTGCTTCGCTCAGCCACCTAGCTCAATTGTCTCCACCCTGTCTCGTCACTCCACCAGCTCCACCAGGCTCCTTCGTCCTCCGTGCTCCGCTCCAGCTTCACCTCGTCCCACCATCCCACCAGCTTGGTCCGACTCCTCTATCCCTCCGACTCCACCTCCGTCCTCCACCGCGTCCCTCTGCTTCGGTCGCCAGTGAGCCCCACTCCGCTCTGGCCCTCCGGATCTTCGTCCTCGCCGGGGATTTCTTCTCTCTGGTCCCGCTCCGGGATCCTGCTCACATCGGGAGCCATTCGTTGGGGGGGAGGGGCGGGCTCTGTCACAAACTACATTACCCAGAACCCCACAGGTGGTGGCGATTAGTCTCAGTAAAGACAATATATAAACTCACCTGTGCTGCTCCTCAGGGCGAAGTCTCGTTTTGCCCCGGCTAACGTCTCAGAGCATTCTCTCCTGTGGTTTCTGGTTTCCTGGTTTGTGTTTTGGACTGCCTTCTCATTTGTGATTGTTAGCTGCCTGCCCTTGGACTTTCGCCTGTGTCTTGGGTTACGCTACTTGCCTGCCGCCTGCCCTGATCTGTGCTTGTTTTCTTGTTTACGTTTTGGACTACCTGTGTTGCCTTTGTTTGCTGTGTGTTTGACCCTTGCTTGCCCGACTATGTTCTTGTATAATAAAATGCTGCATATGAATCTACCGCCTGCTGAGCACTCATTATAGGTATGGTGGTAGAAGTTCAGGGCTTTTATTTGGGAATAAACAGAGAAATCCACATAAAATGGGAAAACCTTTAGTCCAAGGCCCTTGGGCAGCAGAAACAATTGGCTGGAAAACAACACAAGAAAACAACACTGATAAACTGGCACAGGAAAAAAAACAATGGGAGGGATTTATGTTATTGTCACCAAACAAGGTCAAAATTATTTCAAGTCACTAAAGATGAAATTGCAACAGATTTTTGATCTCAAATGCTTATGCCAAGGCAATAAATTAATGGCTAAATATAGGGCAAAGGAAGTGTCTCATATCTTCTCTTATACTTATGTATGTGCCCACTGTGCATTGTTTCCAAGAATCACCATGTTGTCAAAGGGCTGAGTAAAGGTTTTTCAGTGTATTAATTTTACTGTTGTCTGAAATTAATCAAAGCTTTGCTATTTCACTTTCAGGACACTTAATAGGACACTTGTACTATTTTTGTCAATTATTTCAATACAGATTCATTTCTACAGTGCTTTTATATACACACTTTAAAAATGCTCCATGTTAAGTTTCATTGTCACAAATCAACCTGCCACATCACCAGGGCACCAGCCCATCCCATCACGTTACCAGTCACAGGAGTTCGCCATCACCTGCTGCACTTCATCAGGCTTTCTCCACAACCTATCACAATGTTGCCTCTCACCAGAATCCGAATCACCCGCACCTGTACCTCATTTTCCCAGTCATTAACTACATTCATATACGCACACCTCAGCTTCACTCGCTGTCCGGTCTAGTCAACATGTTGCGGACTCCTTTTGGTATCGTATGCAAATTCCAAGATCATATACTAACCTGTATTCCTTGCCTGTGTTCCCCAGTCTGAGTTCCAGTATTGCTGGGGTGTGTGTCCGTTTGTTTTCCTGGTTTCTCCGCTCTCCATCATCCCTCGCCATCCTAGGAAAAAGAAATATCTCTGTTGACCCTTGCCATCCTACGGGGAAAAGGAAACAAAGAAATCACCGTCATTATCCAAGTTCCAGCTCTACTATCAACCAAAATTATCATTACTCACCTGCTCCATTATCCCTGTCTACTTACCTGTTCATTCCAATAAACCTGTCATTGTTACTCTTCACCTTTGTGTCCACGTTTCGTTACACTCATGATTAAATATTATATTAACTAGTCATATTAACAACTAGTTATATCCTATTAACAACTAGGCACAAGACATTTTAGAACCAATACAATTTGCAGTTATATTTTGTATAGTGTTAATATGGGTGCTTCTCAAATAGGTGGCTGTGTACATGAGACCAGACGGTGTGTTTGTGTGTGTGGAATGTTATTATAAATGGTGCTGGGATGACAAGGTTTGGGGATGTCACAAATTTGTAAAGGACTACTTACCTGTTACTCCATGCTCCAGCTATCTGTCCTTTGTTGTTCCCTTGTTGATTCTTCTTGGTTCCAAGTCTTTTGTGTGTATGTTGTTTTCCACCATCCTCCATCAAGCTCTCCTGTTACTCACTTACTCACGAAACTCTGTGAGTACTGTCATCTCCTATTAACTCTTCACAATCTACGAACTGTTGCATCCTTAAGAACAATCAAATCAGTTATTTAAGTCTTCTCAACATCACTGCTTAATTAACAGGTTATTTACCCTGTCCATCTGTGTTGTATGAATAAAAATCACCTTATGTAATGAAGTCTCAGGCTTGTTTAGATCCATATGGAGTTTATTAGCAACAGTAGCAGAGTGAAACAGGCAGTAGTCAATCACAGAAAACAGGGTAATCAGAGGCAGAGCAAAAATGTAAACCAGTACCAGATACAGATCGGGGCAGGCAGCAATCCAAAACAGAGACCAGGAAACAGGCAGAGTCAAAAGGGCAGGCAGAGAGCAATCGTAAACGAGTAAACAGTCCAGGTAATAACAGGAGGGCAATACACAGTAGAAAACGCTCCAGATAGGGTTAGCCACGGAAAAACTAGACTTCGCACTGAGTCCATGTAAAAGTTGAGTATAAATAGCGTGGGCTAATTACAAAATGGCCGCCAGCTGGGAAGGGCGTGGACCAGGTACGGGGCTGATGGGAAATGGAGTTCGGTTAGTATTCAGGTGACGGTTCCCGCTGGCGGTTGGTAGAGGGAGCCACAGGGACTGAACTCGTGACAACTTACCATAAAAGAAGACCTAAACCGAACTTTGCAACCATGAGCAGCTATGATTAATTTAAGGAGCTCATGAATGTACTTCTCTGCTCTCTCACCTCCACTTCTGCTTCTTCAGTCCACACTTCTTCACTTGCTGTCAATCCAACATCCTATTCGGTCTCAGAGGCAAACTCATTTTTCAGTGTTTGTTGTCCGTGAAAATGCAGCCGCAACATTTTCCCCTGAGCATGCTCAGATCTCTCTGCTATTGGGGTGAATACTTCAATAGCATGATGTCAAATAATTTAAAATCTTTGCGAAATCTTCTAGAGATACTTCAGCGGATGAGCAATTATATCGCATTGACTGCAATAAAATTTCCTACAGTATAGTGTCATCGTTAGCAGGTGGCAGTAAGTGCACTATTTAGGGTGCAAACCTCTGTTTACAAGAAAAAAATATGATGCGCTGTCGCTTTGTCAGAACTCCTGTCACTATTGATTCATTTATATTGTATGTTCCCATTAGAAGTAAAAACTTTTATCATTGTAATGTGCTTATCATTTGGGTGTTAATGGCATAAATAAACACACAGTGTGCTAAAATGGCCACCTGAGTAGCTGTATATGCAAGTGTATGTGCAATGTGGTTATCCAGCGAGTTTTCTTAAATGTGATCATATGTTGTGTGTGTGGTGGCTTTGCCTGTCACAATATGTGTCATATGTGGTCATAAGGCTCAAGCGTGGTCCATTATGACAGTGGTCCATTATGTTCTGTTTACTGTTGGAGATTTCATGACCATAGCAATCGTTTCTCCATTGCTGTGTTTTGACAGACTATCATGAAGAAGAAGGGTGATGTTTGTTGCAACACTCCTTAAAGAAATTCCTTCTCTCAGGCATTTTCCCCCTTAAGTGTTTTCATGTAACCGGGCACAGTGCAATTTTATTGCCGCCATTAATTTGCATTGTGACAACCCTGATCTCTTGACCTAAATTACATCAAAACGTAGACACAAAGAAATTGGTTTAATACGTTTAGTTTGTGGAATTTTATGTTTGGAGTTTTAAACTTAATACAAAGCTCAGTGAACAGAATGTGGATTTGTCTGATTTTGTTGTGGTTGTTTAATGTTCAGTCATATTTCTGCATTGGTATGTGCTATGTTTAAACGAGGTGTTGTATTGTTTGTGGTGTTGGAGCAGACTCAGATTCAAATAATTTTGATTTGACTGAATTTGACCGGTTGCCAAAACCCCACTGTTATGTTAAAATATTCTACAAGCATTAAGATGGACTTGATTGTCTTTTACAGCTGCAACATTACCAACAACAACTGCACCAACAACAACTGGAGCATCAACAGCAACAACAACTGATGCACCAACAACCACTGCACCAACAACAACAACTGACGCACCAACAACAACTGACACACCAACAACAACTGCAACATTAACAACTGTAACAACAACAACAACTGCACCACCAACAACTGATGCACAAACAACAGCTGCAACATCAACAACAACTGATGCATCAACAACAACTGCAGCATTAACAGCAACAACAACTGACGCACAAACAACTGCAACATTAACAACAACAACTGCACCAACAACAACTGCAACACTAACAACAACTACTGTAACAACAATTGATGCATTAACAACAACTGCACCAACAACAACAACTGACACACCAACAACAACTGCAACATTAACAACAACAACAACTGATGCACCAACAAGTGTAGCAACATCAACAACTGACACACCAACAACAACTGCAACATTAACAACAACAACTGCACCAACAACAAATGCAACATTAACAACTACAACTGCACCAACAACAACTGACACAGCAACAACAACTGCAACATTAACAACGACAACTGATGCACCAATAACAACTCCAACATTAACAACAACTGTAATAACAACAACAACAACTGGTGCACCAACAACTGTAGCAACATCAACAACTGATGAATCAACAACAACTGCAGCATCAACAGCAACAACAACTGATGCACCAACAACAACTGCAACATTAACAACAACTGACGCCCCAACAACTGTAGCAACATCAACAACAACTGCATCAACAACAACAACTGACACCTCAACAACTCTAGCAACATCAACAACAACTGATGCACCAACAACAACTGCAACATTAACAACAACAACTGATGCACCAACAACTGTAGCAACATCAACAACAACTGACGCACCAACAACAACTGACGCACCAACAACAACTGCAACATTAACAACAACGTTAACAACAACAACAACTGATGCATCAACAACAACTGCACCAACATCAACAACAACTGATGCACCAACAACAACTGTAAAAACAACAACAACTGATGCACCAACAACTGCAACATTAACAACAACAACAACTGATGCATTAACAACTGTAGCAACATCAACAACAACTGATGCATCAACAACAACTGTAGCATCAACAACAACTGGTGCACCAAAAACAACAACTGACGCACCAACAACAACAACTGCAACATTAACAACAACAACTGTAACAACAACAACTGATGCAACATCAACAACAACTGATGCACCAACAACAACAACAACAACTGACGCACTAACAACAACTGCACCAAGAACAACAACTGACGCACCAACAACAACTGCAACATTAACAATAACTGTAACATTAACAACAACAACTGATGCACCAACAACTGTAGCAACATCAACAACAACTGATGCACCCACAACAGCTGCAACATTAACAATAACAACTGTACCAACAACAACAACTGATGCACCAACAACAACTGACGCACCAACAACTGCAACATTAACAACAACTACTGTAACAACAACAACTGACACACCACCAACAACTGCAACATTAACATCAACAACAACTGCATCAACAACAAAAACTGATGCACCAACAACTGTAGCAACATCAACAACAACTGCATCAACAACAAAAACTGATGCACCAACAACTGTAGCAACATCAACAACAACTGGTGCACCAACAACAATTGACGCACCACAAACAACTGCAACATTAACAACAACAACTGTAGCAACAACAACTGACGCACCAACAACAACAACTGACGCACCAACAACAACAACTGATGCACCAACAACTGTAGCAACATCAACAACAACTGCATCAACAACAACAACTGACGCTCCAACAACTGTAGCAACATCAACAACAACTGATGCACCACCAACAACTGCAACATTAACAACAACAACTGATGCACCAACAACTGTAGCAACAACAACTGACGCACCACCAACAACAACAACTGCACCAACAACAACTGCAACATTTACAACAACAACCGATGCACCAACAACTGTAGCAACATCAACAACAACTGCATCAACAACAACAACTGACGCCCCAACAACTGTAGCAACATCAACAACAACTGCATCAACAACTGACGCCCCAACAACTGTAGCAACATCAACAACAACTGATGCACCACCAACAACTGCAACATTAACAACAACAACTGGTGCACCAACAACAACTGCAACATTAACAACAACAACAACAACTGATGCACCAACAACTGTAGCAACATTAACAACAACTGACGCACCAAAAACAACTGCAACATTACCAACAACAACTGCAACAACAACAACTGATGCACCACCAACAACTGAAACATTAACAACAACTGTAACAACAACTGATGCACCAACAACAACTGCAACATTAACAACAACAACTGATGCACCACCAACAACTGAAACATTAACAACAACTGTAACAACAACTGATGCACCAACAACAACTGCAACATTAACAACAACAACTGATGCACCAACAACTGTAGCAACAACAACTGACGCACCACCACCAACAACAACTGCACCAACAACAACTGCAACATTTACAACAACAACTGATGCACCAACAACTGTAGCAACATCAACAACAACTGCATCAACAACAACAACTGATGCCCCAACAACTGTAGCAACATCAACAACAACTG
>JAZGTK010005226.1:0-22861 GCA_036877625.1 Ambastaia sidthimunki
GCAGAACAACACTGAACAATGTTGAAAGGTCATGTACTATTAATTTACAGCACAAATCCTTTAAACACATTAGTTTGACCTGAGAGACACTGGAATGTAGAGGGCTCAATGTAAACTCTGAGGCAGTGTGAGTTACAGTGTGTCTGCTCACCAAGTTCATTGTTGAGAGGTGAAGTGTTCTCTTCCTGTTCATTGGTCATTGAGCGAGTCACTCGTCCTTTCCTGTGTCCACGGCTGTTCGCAGTACGTCGACCTTTAACAGCTACTGGCGGCTCTTTCTCTTCCCCGTCCTCACCGGACGTGTCATCTCTACAAATACACAAACAAAATCAACAAGACATCTTTTTTTTATAGTTTCTGGTGCAAAAATGTTTTGTGTGTGATTATCAGCTGTTTCTGTTTATCTACTACAAGAAGATTGTATATTTTCTGTTATATTTTATTAATTAGTTAAACATAATTAATAATTACGTAATACACATTTATAATATGAAATTGCATATTAATTATCGGCTTTGTGCATCAATCAAATTTTCCCAAAATCAGACCACCCCTTATACAGTCATTGGTCAAACATATATTTTTAAATGAAATTTTTATTTTTGTAATGAAAAAATATGTTGACAATTATATTTGCCTACAAAAATTTCAACCATTTAAGCACACACCTTTAAAACAAAGGGTATTTAAGATCATGAAAAGTTCTGACTGCACACACAATGTAGTTTTTGCATCACACCAGGGCATTGTGCTACAGTAGTATGGCAGAATAGAAATAAATGTCCATGGGACGAGCAGACCATCATTTATCTTACCTGCACATTATCCATCTTGCAGATAGAGATACTAAAAATAGGAGCAGCAGCTGTGTGCGCAGGCTGTGAGATTCATTGGGGAAGAGAGCGAGAAACCAAAAACTAGGCTTAATGTATGCATTTAATGTACAGCTGACATGCTGGGGCGTATACTTAGGGCCGTGCATTCAGGCCGGTGCTAATGTGCACTAATCACACCCTACAGTACTGCTGACTGCACAAGTTTAGTTTAAATTTATACCTGCATTTCCCTGGAGTTCTTTAATATAGTGTGCACCTGTGAGTGCACTAGTGTTTAGAAGCAAACAGCTCCCAAAATTAGGTTAAAATAACACAGAATCTGCGTCTCGACATGGAGCTATTGTTCCAGGAAACTGTAACGTTGAGTTTGGACAGTTCTAGCCTACAGTCTATGAGATCCAGCCGTCTGAAAGAGCTCTAAATCTGAGGATTTTAACACAAGCTTTGAGTGGCAAGTGAGCAGAATGCTTTTTCCACCTGCTGGTTATATAACTGTGCCTTCTCCGTTTAAGCTGAATCACAGACAAACGAGCTCTGTGGTCGCCGTGAAACGAGAGAGAGAGAAATGGTTAATGAAAGACAGATAAAGATACTCACTTCATTCCGTCCTCCTTATCGTCCCCGTCTGCTTTGTCCTCCTCACGATCTGTCTCTTTCTCTTTCTCCTTCTCGTCCTTCTCCTCCTGGTTGTTGCGGTTCACCTGTTGCTGTGTCTGTTGGTTGTTCTACGAGCACAGCCAATCAAAACACAGTAAATGAATACAACATTAAAGACATCACTTCCGGTTAACATTTTTTTCTTGTATAAAACACAAGATTACAACAGATGTTAGTCAGTGCTGGTCACAGAAAAATGTGCTTTAAATATTTCAATCAGGAAGGTTCTGGCAAACTTCTACAGTTCTGTATATATAAAGTGCCGCATAATTAAGCACGTCACCTGCAATCCTTTCCTGTAAACCCTGATAGCTAATACCTTAAAGTTTGGTCCAAAGAGTGTGTGTCCGGTTAAGACACTGGCAGCATTTCAAAACCTAGCTGGCTGCCTACAGTCATCATAGGACATCATAGGCACATTTCAATGTTCAGTTTCTCCTTAAGCAAATGTAGCACACGTAGCAGGTTTTGAACAGCCCGATGGCAGGAAAACACTTATCAAGACACATCTTACTATAAATCTATACAAACACAGCGAGAAAGGAACATGATGCTTCAATAGAAGAAAAAACCCATCAGGAGATCTATGCATGTGTCTCCCTTCACAGAAAAATTCCATTTTGAGTTATGAGGCTGTGTAAGTCATCTGTATTTGTCAGGACAGAAAGAGTATGCTTGACTACAACTGGTGTGAAGTGGAAAATGGGTGACAGGAGGATGAAAGGGGGAAAATACTCAGAGAATCCGAGGGGACTGAAGATGGAGAGAAAGAGAAAGATCGATGGAGTGAAAGAATTAGAGAGAGATCTATCCAGACATCTCTGTGCCCTGTTTTTCTCTATGCTTTACAGTTTGACTGGACCTCATACAACCTCACACACACACACACACACTTTTCTTTTAGGATAAAATGTAGATATTTACATAAGGGAAAGTATGTTTGTAGATGCAATAACCAATCACCATTTATGTTTTACACCATTTACTTTTAAACAATGTTTTAATTTTAGCTACTTCATTTCAATGCTCCTGTAGTGTGATAAATAACTGTCTAAAAGTATAAATATTCCATGCAGTCTCAATAAATGAGTCTATAAAGACACCATTGTACAATTTCCACATTTTACTTACTAAATATTTAATTTGTTTGTAGACAGTTTCAGGAAACAACTGTCTTTGCAGTCTGATGAAAATATAAAAGAAAAAACTGGTCTTTCTCGTTGAAAGTAAAAAGAAAAGTAAAATTTCATGCCACGTTAACTACCCAACATTTCTCTTTACAGCACCACACACAGTTATTCAAGCACAGTTAAACGCACATTATACCGATGCACTCAACCATCACTGACTTCCTTTCTGTGTGTCTGTCTTCCTTTTGTTCTTACACTGTCTTGCCCATCAGACTCATCTCTCTCTCTCTATTTTAGTGCCATTGGCTGAGAGTGTTTTAATGGGAGCCCATTAAGATCAGGCCATATTTAATGACCTGAACAGAACCGCTCCAGCAGCAGAAGACCAGTAAAACAAATGTGTTTGGGCTGTGGGCTCATTATTCTATCAGCTTTTATTGAGTCTGCTATTATTGCAGGCAACACACCCGCAAAGCTCTTGTTCTAACAATCCCAAAACTGCTCGCTCTCCCAAAACCAAAAAAACAATTTCATACATTCACAAAGCAACAGTGCCGTGACTTTCTTGGTGTTATTGCGTCATCACATGCACACAGAATTAATAATGTGTGTTAAAGTTAGATGAGCAGAGAGCAGGGGATAAAGAGGGTGGAGTTCCTACAGGGCAGAGAGCTGGATAATTGCTTCATATGGTTGAAGCTGACTTTGAGCGCTCCTGTGATAGACTCATTAGAATCATGCTGATTTATTATTAATAACACTTAGACATGCTCGTTAAACAGAAGAGCTGAATTCACACCATCATTCAAAACACTAATCATGAGCTATATGCTACAGATGAAGGAACAAAAACAAACACAAAACGCATACGTTATTTCATACAGCATGACGTCATAGGGAACATTCCTAGTTTTCAGTTCCTACATTATATTTTATTCAACTTGAAAAGTGTGAAAATCTACAATTACTGTGTGACATCACAAACATGGCAGAAGCAACCAGGATAATAATGCTACACAATCATTTTTAATCTAAAGTCAAAAAGCAATAATTGCATGCAAATAAGACAAGTCATATCATTGCCACTTTATAGCTTATAAACTGAACAACAGAATCTCTTTATGGTCAGATGGCAAAGATATAAACTAGACATCACCCACATTCAACTCCAATGGAACACAGCACTGGAATGGATCAGGGCATGCTGGGAAATGTAGTCTCATGCTCACCTGACTCCTGCCTCTGCGACGGTAGTTCCTTCGAACAATGTTCTTGTAGTTCTCATTCTTCTTAGTCAGGTAGTAAAACAGGACACACTCAGCCACAGTCTATGTGCAGACACAAGACAATCCAAACCTTACTGGCTGTGCTCATATGCTCTGATCATATTCATGGTGTCTACATAGGCCGCAGTGCAAACAATGAGTAGATGATGGTATTAATGAAGACACAGGTGTACCTTTCTCTCCAGAAAAGAAGCTATCAGGCCAAAGTTTTTTGGGTGTTGTATAAACCTGCAGAGGGAAGATAAAAAAGCTGTGATATGGGTTAAACACAACCTTCACATGCTGTTTTTTTGCTGTTAACTGTTTAAAAAATAAAGCTAAAGCAGATGCTCATTTACAATAATTGTAGATAACTGTGATTTTCTTTAAGGTGATTTTTTTTAGCTAGAATGACACAGAGCTGGCACAGCTAGCAAGCTTTCTTATTCACTCCACAAACGTAACACTAAAGAGTTAGACTAGACAAGATCTGTCTCTCACTTCCTTTTCCTGTTGAATTATGAAGTCTGAGCCTTTTAAAGTAAACGTTTCAGATCGAAACAAGGAATCGCATACATATGCACTTCTCACCCAGACTGTGCACAAAGATAATCATTTATAACATCTTCTAACTTCTATACCAGCACTTTGATAAAGTTGTATAAAATAAAGCCTCAATACAATGTGAACAGATTGTTTTTATGCAGCCGCACTGTTTTAATTTCTGCAGTGACTGGGACACAGCAGGTTACTGAGGGTGTTTTTACACTAGAACTTCTGTGCAGTCTGACACCAAAGTTTGTTGATTTAGTTGCTGTAAGAAGCTGTTTTCTGGGCTCAAACACACAGTAAAGAACCGCATCTGAGCTCTGAAGTGCAAAGTGATGTCCAAATAGTGAGAAATTACATCACAAATATGGGAAATACAGTGCAATTATGAAAATGAACACACAACATAAATGCATAATGCATTTAACAACATTTAGGCATTTAGCAGATGCTTTTATCCAAAACGACTTACAAATGAAAGAACAATATAAACAGTAAATCATTGAAAAAGGCAACAGTATGGAAGTGTCGTGCCAGTCTCCTTAGCCTAGCATAGTGTAATTTTTACAGTGCAAAACGTGCAAAAAAAATTTTTTTTGAAAGCAAGAAAGAAAGAAAGAAAGAAAGAAGTGTTAGTAGGAAGATAAGTGCTATAATTTGGACAGGTGCTGACGGAAAAGATGTGTTTTCAATCTTTTTTTGAAAATGGGTAACGACACGACTAAGTGTGAAAACTATTAACTAATAGAAACCAACGGAAATCCTAACACTTCTGCACATTAATTTCAGGTTTTCTAAATACAAAATCTGCAAGCAGACCAAGCGCAGAACGTACTTCTCACGGAAGGTGTCTTTCTCCTGCTCGCTCCACATGTTCATGACCTGTCTGTCCTTGTAGACCTTCATGGGATCGTCCATCAGGCCATTCATGTTGATGAACTTTATCCTCTGCTGCTCGGCATCGAACAACATGGGAGGAATCACGGCTAACTGACGCATCTGCTTCTCTGAGTTCTGAGGGGAGAAAGACGGACGGTGACAAACATGAAAGTGAGAAACCTAACTAGAGGTGAAGCGAGGTGAAGAAATAACAGTCAGCAAATATGCGGCCTCTGCATCGTGTTACTGTCTTTAGGAAGTGCATGGGCCGCAAAACCTCACCGGTTGTGCAAATAACCTTGAGATGTAAAGTCACAGTTTGTTTGTGTCTGTCTGGAAAAGGGCACAAAGTGCAAACAACCACACAACTCAAAGCTCAATAGTATGCTTGTGTGCTTATGTGTGTGCTTCCACATTATCTGTGTGCATGTATTTAAAGTGGTCTTAAAACATATATGGACACTTACCATAAGCCACACTTAAAATGTTTACATGTCAGTGCATTAAAAAACAAAATATCAAAACAAATAGCATTTGCAAAAAAATGCTGCTAGAGCTTTTCTTCAGAACTTTGCAATTTATTTTGGTGGATGTATAAAGTTATTTCCCCTCAAGGTGTTCCAGCATTAACTATAGGCATCTTTTTAAATATACAGCAGTATAAATAAAACCTCTCGTACCTCTTGCTCTGAGATGCCATCGATTATTTCGGAGACCTCATGCTCGCTGCGGGCTGCTGAGGCCAGACCTCCTCCCCTCTGAGCCACTCGACTGTAAACACAAACATGTTTCTGTCAGGCTGAGCCTGTAAAAGCACACGCATGACGATGCCACTCCAGTCACGGCCTGTGACTCTGCGTTTACTCGCACTCACTTCTGCATGCGCTCCTGCAGCTCTCTCTGCTTACGGATCTCTGGGAATTGCTTCTCGTAGTATTCCCGTACTTTGCTCTCTTTGGCTCTGCGGCGTGGGTTATTCTCGATGCGCTCCACTTTCTTCTCCCAGGCCTCCATTAGCTGGTCGTAGCGCTGGCAGAACTTCTGTTCCTGAACACAAACAGACACTCATCAGAATGTGAAGGATTAATCTCAACGAAAAATAGACATAAAAAGTGACCGTGTTTACATATTTATAGAGCATGTTTGGACATCATAGGCATGCCTGAGCATTCAAACACACCTATAGTGCCTAAATGATGTCTAAGTAGACAGCAGTTTAGGTGTTAAGACACAGCCCTAGCTTGTTTAATCAATATCAAATTTGGATTTCTTCATCACTGTCTGTTAAACTATGTTGGTGGGTTTTTAATGTAATCTCTCAGAGCTGTAATTAATAAACAATGCACAAAATATTCAGGCGCGGGGAGCCCCAGTGCAACAGACAGTTTGCAACAGTTTGCGAGTGTGTGTTTGGGTGCCATTACTTACCCACTGTTTACGGGCATGATTTCTTCTTTTGAAATAAAGAATGAGTTTTTTCCTCATTGCCTGATTTCTGTAAGAAAGGAGAAAGTTTTAAAAAATAACCACAGATAATCACAGATAAGTCTATTGAGTAAATACAATTTAAAAATTAAAAATTCACAAACCACATAAGACATACATTATCCATTATGATCCAATAAATGTGGCAAATGAAAGAGACAGTTAGATAACAGGTAAGATTAATTTCCTCTATAGTGATTAATTCCTGATCTCTCAATCTCACACTACAGAGTTCAGATGACAATTAACCTTAACTTGTTCTGCATTTACCTTAGCTATTGTATTAGCCTTTCTGTGCCTGTGTGTGTCTTTGACCTGACAGAAACTGGTGTAGGTCTACATTCTATTTGTAAAGACAAATCAGCCTGATTTCAAATGACGCCATGTTACTGAGGTATCTAAAGGATCAGGATAGGCAGACCTAGATTTCTGGTGAACTTGGCAGGATCTCTTTAAACAGTTGATGCGTGTGTATTAGCAAGTGAGATTAAGTGTGTAGGTACAGAGATGGCACTGCATTATGCAACAGATGGCTGTAGGATTAGCTGTTGTGTGAGATGCACTGAACCTAGAATACAGCCTGAAACTTAACACCACACTCTCGGAACCCATGACCCACACAGTGAATAAATCACTACACAGTTACAGCAGTAAGACTCATGAAAAGAGGACAGAGGAGGACAGAAGAGGAGAGAAGAGAGAACGGCTGAGGAAAAAAGACAGAAGATCATTTCCCATCAATCAGTACTGTATGAGGTTGATAAAGGACTTCTGTGAACAAAACTTTCAACTGTGCCTGATCAAAGAACAGATGAAATATGTATACTCCCTCCCTCTTTCTCTCATCTCTCACTCACACTTGATCTCTGCCTGGCCAGACACTTAGAGAACCAATAACGGTTATTTTAACGATTATTTTTAACAATTATAACATGCTGAAAGGCACAATGGTCTTCGACCAAAATTTAAGTCAAAATGAAAGTTGATCTGACACAACTCTACAAATGAAATAAACATCTAAGAAACTATAATGTTAGAATATTAATTGGCCTCTACATCTGTCTAGATCTCAGTTTTATCCCTCCACACCTTCAATATTGCAAGTTCAGGTGGAATTATGCATGAATGCTTTTAGTTTAGAGATCTGCACAGTTCTCAGTGGGTTTTGTTTACGGTTTTGAAAAATATACAGGAGAAAAACGCATACTCACATCTTTATGTTCTCATGGTACTGCTTGGTATCGGATGGCTGGTTGTACAAAGGCTGTAGGGGGAGAGAGAAGCAAAAGTGAGAGATGAAAGAAGTAGAGTTTAGTTTCACACAGATGCTATGGTCACATCAAGGCATCCCAGCTCTGGAAAAAAATTCTCTTCTTCTAAAGCTTCAGTTTTTTTTAGCAATGTTTAGTAACAGCGGTCTGATCACGGTCTCATGAGAAGAGCAGAACGAGAAGAATCTCTTCTAAGATACCACATATAAAACCTTCTATCATCACCACACACTCGTTTAAAAGAGGAAATCCATCCGTTTCTGAAGATGTCTGTATGTGAAAACATATGTTGAAGCACATCTCGTGTATGAATAAATATCACATTATGAATACTGAGGCACTGAAAGGGCCACTCAATGATGCCACTCATAGGGCGGCTAAAAGTCACTTGGTCTAGTCTGGTTTTATTCTAATGTTGAGTAAATCTGTGGCAAACACTCCTGCGTGTGGTCAACAGGCGTGTTGTAAACAAACAGGCTGTGGTGTAATCCCACACACAGTCTCGACCGAGGTAATATTTCACACCACGGAGGTTGTGTTACAGCACAAGACTGACTCATAACTTACATACATCTCAAACATGGTGACTGTAGGACTGTACAAGCACATGGAAGCCAATATAGCAATCAGATCCAGAACCAGTTAAATAATTTGCATTACTTGTGAATAAAAGCACAAAATGTGCAAAAACATATAGAGTAAGAAAGAAATAAAGGAATATACAGTTATATACTCAGGGTTTTAAATTGCTGCAGGGCAAAGCTAAAACTGGCAACACAATCTACAAGAACCTATTTCACCCTTTTACTCTCTTAGAGGACAATGTAATTGCTCAGATGTTGCTTTTTTAGAGCTCAGGAGATTTGATGGAGTTCTCTAGTGTTTCTTATACATTGATTTGGCCCACCACAATATCAACTTTGCCCATAGGTCTTGCTTCTCAGCACAGGATAGACACTTTCAGCATCTACTGTGTGCAGTGAGCGGCAGGGAGAAGCAGCATATTAAATAAATGTACAGCAGATAACTCCTGAATGAATAAGTACAACATTCTAATATAGCATTATTACAGCATTTCTGCAGCACCTGTCACTGTTACTGACTGTTTGCATATATGAACATGAACATATTAGTTTGTTTGTAAATATGCACATAGTTTGTTACTCATACAGAAAATGTGTTCTGCATAAAACAAAAAATAAAAGAGTAAAATAGCCAAAAATCGCCAATTTAGCCATTCAGCTTTAACTGTATGTTTTGGTTATTTTGTCAGAAAATGTTAAGGTTATAAATCACACTACAGCAGTTCAGTGGAAGTGACTGCTGGTTAACATTTAATATTAGTAAGTTTGTTACTATTTTATACTTGTTTCATGTGTGACAACAGAAACAGAATTGATCAATTGAACATTGAACATGTATGTGATAGTTCAGAGAGTGGAAGCGAAACTGATCTGAAGTGCCACAACTATCAGAATGCAAATACTATGTGATGATGTCTTGGATATGCTAATTTACATGATGTCATCTACCACCACAGTCTCAAAAATCCTGTGGGAAACACTGGGATCTCAATTATGTTTCATTTAATGATCAACTATGTCCTGGATGTTTCTCGTAAAATTGCTCACATTGACATACGTTAAATATCAATTAAATGCCAGAGTTTTGCATAAAGAAATGTGTGCACAGGCATGTATATTTTTCACAGCAATTATGTTTTTTGATTCCCATTCGTGCTCGAGCAGTGAAAAAAAATCTGTTGCGTTCCCATGACTTTCCAACAGACTTGCAGATTGATGAATTGCAGCAGTCAGAGAAGAGAAAGATGTCAAATTTCATAGCATTAAAACTAAACAGGTTTGGCAGACGGAGCATGAATGAGAGGCAATTATGACTCTTATTTAAAATTATGCTGTTCTGCTTTGGTTTTAAACAGAAAGTGACTGTATCACCATTATTTCTATTTGTTGCAAAAGTAAACTGTGATTATATTGCTGTATATAATACTGTACAGAGAAATGAGATGAATAAACAATATATATATGAAAAGTTACACAATGACCCAAAACACTAATAGCAAGAACTTAAAACAATTCAATACAAAAAACATGTAAATGGAAAATGGAACAGTCGCAACAAAAGAATTATGCAATGAAAACCAAAATAAATTTAAAAACAGCTCGTAAAAAACATATTTAATATTGTGAAAACAATATGTGCACACGTGCTACTAATCTGTGATATCACAGGATATGACGAAACAATGTAAAGACACATTCGCTCAGCCTTTATTGACCTCATCGCTCAATTAAAACTTCTTTAATGCGCAAGTACATGAGCTGTGCAGATACTGCTATTAACTTCAAACGACTTGCTCGACTAGCAAACACTGATGGAGATTATTTGACGCTAAGCCATTTAACTTTAAGCAAATGTTGAAATAAAGCAAATAAATTCATAATCCAAGCAAGAAAGCAGGAAGAATTATGAGATACATTCACCATCCACCCACAGCACCAATGAACAAATAAAAACCTTTACATTAAGAGAGAAAAGATTAAAGGTAATGCAGATATGAGAAAAATGACAGACAAATGTGGACTCACCAGCTCCACTCGGGGCCCCAGTCCCTCCAAGATCCGGTGAGCTTCCTCTGCCTTTTTCTGTTCAAAACACACACGCACCGGCACATGTCAGCAGCACATCACCACGGCAACACACCTTACACTCTCTCTAGCGCACACACACAAACAACTGAGTGTGTAAGGGATGTGCTATTAATAGAGCTCTCAAAGAGACACGCACTGGCCTCTGCCACTCACCTCTCCACTCTTTATGTGAAAAAGAGAGAGTGTGATAAAGTGAACGAGAGAGAGAAAGTGAGAGAGAGAGAGAGAGAGAGAAAGAGAGAGAGAGAGAGAGAGAGAGAGAGATGGAAAAAGACTGCTGGGGAGTTAATCCAATTAAAAAAAAGAAAGAATATATAACATTCTTTGCTGAGAGAGGAAAACTGAAAAAAAAAATTAAGACCTAAAAGGGACGTTGTGACAAAATAGCAACCTAAAAGCTGTAAGCACAATTTTCCTTCCAAGCACACTTACAGATAACACAGTATTGCAGATAAATGCTGTATTTTTTAAATACGTTTTTTTAGCCTGTTACATATAGGAAACCCTAAGGGCACAGTTGCAAAAAAGCCAGTTTAATTATAAAACTAAATTACAACTGAGAATGCAGTACAAAGCCCTTCTAAGTTTCCTCTGAACCAGTGCTTTAATGAAAGTACCTTTATTTTTCTACCTATTCCATTAAAATAGGAAAAACATCAATGAGAGAATGTCTAATTCTTCCTGAAAGAGAACACGAAGTACGAGTGCTCTTTGGCAAAAATCTCTGCATGTGAGGTCTAATGGATAAAGAGATGGAGGGTGTGATTTAAAGATCACAAAAGGACGGGAGTCAGAACCATCTGACAAAGGAAATAAATGTACAGGTCTGGACACACTTGAGTCAGAATACAGTAAAAACCAGACACAAATTACAGTGGGGATGCAGGAAGCTTTAGACAAGGTATTTTAAATTGTTTTTAAGCTAAATATGGTCTGGTAACTCAAGAACTGGTTTAAAGTGTGTAAATGTGTGTGTTTGTGACACGACCACAATAAGCATTTACACTATCTTAAAGCCCACTATCTCAAACATACAGCAGGTTAGCATGGCACCTGTGTGTGTTTAAATGACACTGATGTGATTATGGTTGCTGCTAAATGCAAGCCACAAACACAAGCCTGAGGAACATGAGAGGACATCTACCTTTCAGCCCAGATCAGTATTCAATCTTGATCTTAATAATAATGTAATACTGAAGACTTGTGCTTGTGTTCTTAAAGTAGTTCATCTGTTTATGGTTTGATAAATATTAAATAAAGTGTATAATATAAAAAATAGAAAATAGAAAGAATGCATAGATTTGTACATGCTTTTGATTGGTAGTGTTCATGGGTCTTTCTGCCCCTATGTAGTGATGTATTGACTTAAACTTGAAGATTTGGCTATGTGTCAATATGTGGACACATTAATGCACTTCAAACAAAGAGGGGATGGGTGGAAAAATGACAGCCAAAAAATTGGGTTGTTTTATATAATCCTTCTCAGTTTCTCCCACTAGAGGGACCACGAACACCAGACATCAAAGAGAGTAACAAGCACATCAGCACTGTGTTTCCATGGCTCCTTCCCAATCCCCTTTATATCCACACTACATAGTATACAATATTAGAAGCACCAAATTAAAAATTGTATTCCAAAGATCAGGGTTACTATTTGCTTATAATTTTTAAAATGTGTATACTTTCCTATATAATCACGTTTGATGAGTGTATTACCCACAATCCCTTGGTCTACAGAAGAGAAGCAATCTGTTGATGAAAGCTCAAGCTTCTATTGCAAATTTCAACTGAATGCAAGTTAAATAATAATTAATACATTTATCATGATGCTATTGCTTACAGTACATGCCAGAGGTCTGTTGTATCAACATACAAATCGCTGATGTCTTGTTTTGCCCAAATTCCGATGAGCTGTTTTTATGAATACATTCCCATTACTAGAGAAGTACTAGTGCGTAGTAGAAGTATGATAATTGAGAAGCAGCCTGCAGCTCTGTCATAGAAAGTCTGTCGAGTGAAAGAAATGGCGTTGATTGGGAGTGTAAATGAGCAATATATGATTCAGTAGTCGTGTGTGATGAGGGTGACTGAGTTCAATGTCAATCCACTGCAGCACTTCATTACATATTTAACAGCTCATATTTAAAAGCTTAATCAGCTTTTTCTGATTAAGATCTGAAATAGCTGTTCTAATTACCTGTTTGTGCTCTATTCTGACAGCCTTTCTCAATGACTGCTTTTCATGTAGTTCAAATGTGCATGTACAATTATTATTCTCACCCTGTTTTCATCATAGATGATCTGGACAAGGCTGCGGTGTTTGGCTTCACTGGGTGGAGGAGAGATGGTGCGCTCTGGCTCCTGGGGTTTTGCAGCCTCTTCCTCCAGCTGTTGCTATAAAATAATATACAGATAACATTAAAGACCCTTAAACAATCCATCCATCTGACTGCTAGAAGACAATGGAAACATAAGAGACAACAAAACAAGACCTGAACTGAAACTTCTATCATGAGAGCACTAATAAAAATAAAATAAACACTGGACTCAACATGATGATGCTAATAATGTTGTTAAGTCAGAATGCATTGCTAATAGCAGGCAAGCTCTCCGACTGGCTAAGGAGTGCTAAAGCCTTAGCTCAGAGTCAACAAGACATCTTTATAGCCACAGATAAATGACCAGCAATCTTACAATTTACAAACAAATGAAAACACAAACCCCCATTTTAAATTTTTCTCTCCAAACACTTTTAACCAAACAATATAAGCCTGAAAACATATGGAGCAGTTCTAGAACAGTATATGTGTGAGTGTGTGTGTAAGACAGAACATAAGTTAAGAGAAAATAAACGATCCATTCCCGCCGCCCTTACAGACAGACAAATACAGGGTAATCTGATATTCCCACATCTCTCCATTACTCCCTCTCTTTACGTTAACGGTTACCACACCATTTAATTGCCCCAGATGTTTTAATGCTTGGAGGAAACCTGAGGGGAGCACTGAGAGATGACAAGGTGTGTTACCTCACTGACAAAAAAATGCCAAATCTTTCAGATGAAAGCAGTGTGGGGTTTAGGGGCAGACGAGGAGAGCTCCATTTTTCTTGGTGGCATGACTGTACTCATGCAATTAATCAGGTTTGAAACTGTTCTCTTTGAGACCCCCCTCACCCCCACAATGGACTAGCCCACAGAGCACAGGTGGCTTCCATTTATTAAACAGCAGTTTGGACATGGTCCAAAACCTGTAAATGGGCGGGGTGGGTCTGTTTTACGAGAAGATGAGGTCTGCCTATGCAATGGCCCCAACAAGAATAGAAATACAGTATCAGATAAGTTACAGAGGTATGTATTAATTAATTGCATTAATTAATAAGCTTAAGAAAATTAAAATGTAAAGTATTTTGCTGCACGAACATGCAGACTTCTGTTTACTTTATTAACAGCACATCCAGAGAGAGAGAGAGAGAGAGATAGAGGGAGAGACAGAGAGAGAGAGGGAGACAGAGAGAGAGAGAAAGAGAGAGAGAGAGAAAGAAAGAGAGAGAGAAGGAGACAAGGAAAACAGAGGAAGTGTGTTTGTAGTCGTGTGGCTATAACCACACACTAATCACAACTCTGCACACACACTTATCTACTGCTACAAGATTCAACCAGATTCAACAGTCCAGATTACATAACACCAACTACACACAGAATAAAGACCTAAAAGCTGCATTTGTAAAAAATGTAAAAAAAGCTTTATAAACTGTCCAAAGAACCTAAAACCAAACTAATTCTGTAAAAGTGGTTTTTTTTTGGTCCTTTATGCAAGTAAGCGCATGTGCTTAGTGATGACCATTGTTTTAGGAATTCAACTTAATCTATGTACAAAGCTGGCAGATGGACCTACTGTTGTTACATCACAGTAGCTGGACTTACCTGTTTTTTACGCAGTTTACAGATCTGCTGTTCCACCATGGTGATCTCCCGGTCCACCCGGTCCATGTTCTGGATCAGTTCCTCCTTAGAGAAGCGAGTGGGAACCAGGTCCAGATCAGGCTCGATGGGTACCGGGCTCACGGGTGAGATGGGCTCAATTTTTCCAATGGAACTGCTGCTGTGTTCCTGTACAAACACACAAACCTCAAGATACTTATTCCAAAACCTTTTGGTCACATTAATACATTATGGAGTTTGTCAGAGCTGCGATACTTTTATTTGTCTTCTTAAGAACAGACAAAACAAATATAACTAGTTACACAGCTAAGTTTAATACTTAGGGTTAAAAGTTTGCTTAAACATCAGCAACGCAACAGTGTTACTTGCCCTAGCAAGCACCACTAATTAATGTTATTCTGCATTTCAAAGTTTTGACATTTTTGGTTCAGATGCAGTGAACTCAATGAACTACAATGAAATGAATTCTTCTCTCATTTCAAAACTCAAAACTCCAAATAAATGATGGTAACATAGTAACACAGTCCAGTCTGGGGACTGTTTAGTGGTAAAAACTTTCCTTCACCTTTTATAATAAAGTGGTGAATGTACACAGAGCAGATCAGTAGTTGACACTAGTGGAAAATGCGCTTGTTCGAAGTATGATAAGAAGCTCAGGGCTTTTGGGTTCATTCTCTCCCATAAAGAGAATGTTACTCTCTTTTTCTCTCCCTCTTTTTCTCTCCCTCTCTCTCTCCCTCTCTCTCTCTCTCTCTCTCTCTCAGGGACACAGTAGTTCTTAACCACACACCAATACAGTAACACAAACAGAGAGAGAGAGAGAAAGAGAGCAAGCATCCAAGGACATACTGAGAGGCCTGCTAATGTTCAAAACACATTCCTAAAGGCATTCCAAACTTCAGGCAGGATTTAACACTTGAAAGAAGATTTCACAGAGGAGTGAGTCACTCTAAGACTCAAAGCCATATACACACTCTCTCTCTCTCACTCTCTCACACACACACATACACATATAGAGTCTTGAATGAAGTGCCTTGTTAAGCCCACACAATTACTTTCAAGGACAAGCTCTCTGCTCCTGCCAAGTCTCAGTAACAAGAACCACCAAGCATAATAAAATGTGTGTGTGTAAGCCCAAACCCTTTTTATATAAACACAAACCAAGGTGCTAAGACATGCATATGGACTTCAGTAACCTTTCAACAAACAGGTAGCAGATGCCAACAAACACACAAAGACTGAGTCCAGGGTTAAAGACAAATATGTGTCTCTGTGTGTGTGGGGTGGGGGGGTGGGGTGTTTAAAGGTGTGTAGAGTTAAGACTGTCACATTAAAGCCTATTTATGTCACTATGAAGTGCTGTTAAACAAGCAGACACATTCAAGTTCACAGAAAGTCAGGCATGATTCTGAGAAGCTGTATGTTTTTCATGTAGTTCTTTATGAACTAACGACAAACACAAACACATATACTGGTCATTGTAAGGGGTGAACAGTGTTTAATTGATGGGATGAGGTGAGTCATTGATTCATTTCTATAATCAGTCTCTAAATGAGCTGGATAAAACTCATCATGCCCACAAGTGTGCACACAAAATAAATAATTTAACACAGAAAAAGGTCATTTACTGATTGACACTTGCTAGTGGTAAATGCAGTCATTTAAATTAATGTTTTGCTTTAAATCTAATAATGTCAACAAGTGTGTATAAGTAAGCAGGGTTAGGGGATAGTAAATATTACAACAATAACATTAACATTGTTAATAAAATTAACTTAAATAATAGTGTGTGTGTGTGTGTGTGTTTGGAGGGGGGGTTGTGGGTTGATTGTGATTGTATATGCATGGACATTTCCTTTTCTACATGAAAACTTTCAGCTGCTATGACAACCACTGTGGCAAAATAACCCACCACTGCGACCATACTAGTATGTACAGTATGTGCAAACATACATGTGTGTATTTTGTCTCATGCATTTTATTTTATGCATTCTACTTTAATCAGTGGTGCTTGCCACATGTGTAAAATCACTTTGCACTGATTGTTAACTCAAGGGAGCTCAAAAACCTGCCATTTAAAAAGTTCTACAGATGTCCCTGCTTTTGCCCATTTATTTAATGTTTTGCATAATTTATGCTTTCTGGTACTAAAACACTGTACTAATGTTAGCTTTAACACATTTTAATATTCAGAATTTGAAATTCACAGTTTTAGTAAACCATGTCTAGTGACCAAAATATCAAAAATTTGGATGTCTTTTTATTTATTTATTTATTTTTACTTGGCCCAGTAAGCAACCACCTAACAACAGCCAGGACTACCCAGAACATCCTAGCGATCACATAGCAACACCCTAGCAACCACCACCCTAGCAACACTAAATTATGCTGACAACAATTTTCAGAGAGCATTTTCTTCAGAAAATATAAAAGTTACTTATTATCCCAGCAGTGGTATCAGACCAGCACCTGTCTGAATCATGTTAAAACATGTAAAATCCAGTTCTAGCTTAATAACACATTTATAATAATGGGCCGTCAACACTGCTGGTTATATGAGACATCTGACACCCCGAGTTATAACAAGCCAATACACCCAGACGTGCGCATTCACACCTGCCAAAAGTTCTGCAGGTATGTCGCAATTGACACACACTGCCCACATTTGTGCATGTATGTGTGAGCGTGTGTGTGTGTGTGTGTAAGGCTTTCCTCTTTTCCACATCTGACCTTTACATTCCTGACGCCCTGGCTTTCAGTTCCTTCTTTTGGCCTGCTCAGTTTCACAAGTGTCATTGAATATGACATCTCTTACATCTCTTACAGGGAAAAGGAGGAGAGATTTCCCCTGTCTACTTTGACTTTACAGTGTCCTCGATTTATCCCTTTGTCACTATGTCTCACCCAAACTCACTCAAATTCTGACACAAAGATTCTGCTCAACCGTCACATCTAGGTCAGCTCCATTACTAATTAATTACTGTTGCACAATGGCTTCCACACACACATACACATCCTCCCAGCTCAAATTGTCATGGCTGCTAAAAATACATAAAAGCTTCGGGCAGGATGTCATAACTCAGCACAACAAATCTGGATCAAGATTGTGATCACAGTAACATTTACCCTCATGATCTTTTGAGGTCAGCTTTACTGTTTCTAATAAAGGCAACAGATGGGTTGTCATTCTAGACAGCGTTTATTGAACAAATTTGTAAAAACATGTGCATACAAGATGAGATGCCTTGCGTATACTGCAGCTGGACAATAACAGAAATGGGCTAAAAGCCACAAAACTTTAGCTTTGATTTTAATTGCATTTTTAATGTGAAAGCATGGACCTTGTCTTTTACGATCACACACTACTACATACTATTTTTCCTCAGGTTGTATAGATAGCTTGACTGGACAAAAAATGATTCTACCTGCCACAATTTCTCATTGTTATGGTGACAAACTTCTCGGATTGGTGGAACTTCTTTTATGATTGTGGGAAGTGTGGTGCCTTTTTAAATGAAGCTAAAATTACACTCTAAGCTTCTACAAAAGCATATACCATAGAGATATTTTGAAGTGCTTTCTTCTGCCATGAATATTTACAATCTGCTAGATTTTGGATTGTTGTTCTGTCCCTGATGCAAAACTGCTCCCACAGCCATGATTATAGTGCAAAAATCAGTAAATCCCTGCTAAAAACAATGTGCCTATTCTTGCATAGTTTGACTCATTTCCTGTTTCCTGTAGTTCTGTGAGGAACAGAATAGGGTGAGTCTCTCTGACAGTTGATAAACACTTTTGATATTGGCTGTGTGATGCACACTTGGCAAAACCTGATACAGTCTGGTGACACCTAGTTGTGAAGCAACAGAAATGGATCTCACGTGATGTGAGTATGTTGCTACAAAGAGGGTGCATATACTCTTCCTACATACACACACACACCCTCACAGAGCCCCTGACCTAGAAAAGAGAGTTCCTAAGAATGTGCGGAGGCACATGAGTTATTCCAAACATCTGCCTGTGCTGTTTACCGTTACACCACATACACACTTATTCCCTTTCTTTCTCTCACACACACACACACACACACACACACACACACACACACACACACACACACACACACACACACACACACCAAATAAAACACAGATGAGGAGTTAGAGGTTGTGGTATGTCTGACATAACTACTAATCTTTAAGACACTTACAATCCAAATTGCATCTACACACAGCATGTTCCCAGCAGTCCCGGGCTGTGCTAAATGGCAGTGCTGGCCAGAGAGGAAAAGTCTTCTCTACAGTCAGATTAATCTACGTAAAGCATTTAGCATCCTTTCTAGTCTAATCCCACTATAAGCACAAGCCTGAGCATGAAAGTTGTGGATGAAAACTTTACATCGGTACTTAAACCGCAAGACTTCACAATAACAGCAGTTCTGTGTCACCTAAACAACATCAGTGTAGGAACTGATCAAATGTGTAGCGAGAAAGTATATACACTACCGGTCAAAGGTTTAGGATCACTTACTTATACTTTATATTTTTTCCACATTTTAAAATAATGCAAAACCCATCAAAACTATAGAATAACACTATTCTAACTGTGGGAATTATGTTGTGACTGAAAGCATCCAGAACTTATATTTGATATTTGAGATATTTCAGCATCTTCAGTGTAGTCACCCTTTGCCTACAATTTGTAAAATCACACACTTGGCATTTTATCATCCAGCTCCAACCTGGGAATCTTTTTTCCCCTATGGAATTTCCATCTATGCTGGACTGTTATTGGTTGATTTTTATTCATTATTTGGTCCAGTAATACATTTCAAAAATATCTTAAAATATTTTAAGATCATAAGATCCTTAACTTTTGACTGCTAGTGTATATTCATACACAGGAACTGCAATCAACACGTCTGACTAATAACCATCTGCAAAAGAAAATGCTGACCTTTGCCATTTCCTCAGCTCCGCCCACAGTGAGAGGCTGACGGTGGGTCTGATGACGAATTAGAGACTCCACCCCGATTTCCATGCGAGGCCGCTTTATCTCAGAGTACTCCACCTCTGGTTGGCTGGTGGGGTCCTGCAAGTAAATGTGCTCATATCGGATATGGGGCTCTTGACCTCTGTAAAAAAAAAGAAGAAAAAAGAATGATGTGTAAGGTACAAACATTAGCCTAATCACCTCATCAGATATGTTAATATGGTTACTATAAGAAAAGAAAGGATTGAATGTATTTACAATCTGTATTTACAGTTTGCAGTCCACTGTGTAGAACAACTCCCACATACATGTGTGTATTTCACAGACTCTTACATGAAAGCGAAGTACAGTGTATTTAGGCTATACATTTGACCAATGCGCACATTCTTTTGTAATTAAACTGGTAACACTGCAGAAAAACTATAGTAACTAGTAACTATAGTAATTTTTAAAGAGGAATGTCAGGTGAAGTTCACCCTCGAGAACATCTTGTTCTAACGTCTTAATGTTCAAATCTATAGTTAATTTGTCATTATCACTAAAGCCGTTATTAAATTACTACAAAAGTTAAGTATATAAGAAAATGTCATTTTAATTTATATTAATTTAAATTACATTTACTCCATTGAATGGCCGAATAAACTTATCTTTAAACAAAATCCAATACAATACAATACACTGGATGACTGAGTTTCCTCAGACCTACCAACAAAAAATTAACATACAAGAGCCACTTATTCATATAGGATGGGTCGAATGAAACACCCTGTGATTACAAACGCCCAATAATTGTTGTCCACATGAGCACAAGTCATAATCTCACCAATTATTTCTAAAACCAAGAGTTAAGTACTGGCCGTCTGACGATAGAAAAGCTTAACCATGGCAACATTTGCGTGCTAGATCGGCAACACCATTGTGCTGCGCTTGGTACGAGAGTGAGTCTTTTCACACCAGAGTGTGGGGAATAAACTGACCTTGATACTCGCTATGATGGTGGCGAGCGGAGTGTGTGATGTAAGAGATCTTCACACTAATACACGGATGAACACATACTTATAAATGACACATACACAACACCTCTTATTCATGTTTTAACCAGACATCTCCTTCCTGTCTTACAGTTTTAAGGGTGGATCCAGTTTGTGGTGACTGACTTTGCTGTACATTAATTTTTAAAAGCTTTGATGTGATATTACAGAGCAGCAATTAGACCAACTAGTTGCCCTGTAGGGTCTGCATGATCAACTAGTCTAGATCACATTACTTCAAGAAGAAAATCCTACTGGCTACAAACGATCACAGTGTATCTACATGACATTAGTTTTGAATGGTAACCTATAATGACCAATTATTTAGAATTATGCTAAAGCCACACATTGTACTTGTTATAAAAAACACACAGAGATGGAGGTTATTTAAAGATTTCAGATGCAAGCCATAATTCTTGCAGACCGCTCTGCAACTAATGAAGTGTCACCCAGAGGCTGACACGAACTGAGCGAGATCACCTATTTTTTGCACTGATTAAAATACACAGGCTTTCGTTTCACACCAGTCTCTTCTCCATTGTGTGGACATCTTCACAAACACACCCTCAATCACTGTAGAGTTAGACAGTGAGTCATATACATAAGAGAAAAATTACATAGTCATTTACTTAAGGGAAACATTAACTCACTGACTAATTGACTAATTTTCTGGATGACTAGTAAAAACAAGTAGTTGTGCAAACCCTAACGGCAATAATTAATAATGTGATCACAGACTGAAGATCTCTCAGTGACTCTGTGACTCAGGGGCAAAGGGCATGTGCATGCTTTGATGGAGGCCGAATGGGGCTGTACTCTGTATGTTCACAGGTGGTTAACAGGCCACACGCACCACCTTCCTGTAGCTCAGACAGATCAGGGGAAACGCATACACACACATGCACTCAATAACCTTAACAGCCACAGCATACCTCTCCCCAAACTAAACCATATGTACACACACACAAACCCACACAAACCCTGTTTCACAGTCAAACAGACCCTCCCTTCCTGTGCCAAAGCCAGGGATCAGACACATGTGACACATGTGTATCCCAATACTACTACACCCTTAGACATGTATGCATACTTAGTGCAGTTTCAGACACAGTTTGGAATGTACATTACTGTGTATGTACATGTGTTCACATATAAATGTGTTTTAACATATTTAGGGTATTATTTATATAAGTGAAATAAGATGCATCAGAAAAATGGAAAAGTTTGAAACTGTGTGTGTGTTATGAAGAAAGTAAAAGTGTGTGGGTGTGTGTAAATGTGTGGATTGTACTCTACAGAGAATAAGAACGGGTGTATCCCTTAAATTCATTATACTAAGTCTTCCAAGTTTAAATAAACAGTCCACACAGACTCCAGCACAAAATGTGATTAATACAAACAAACGTTTCCATACACACGTGTGTCAGTACCACCACACACACACACACACACACACAAGCAGAAAGAAGGAACTTTACGATGACATGTGAAGACTAGGCAAAGCGAGATTCTTTTAAAGCTTCTGAACGTAAAAAAAAAGAAATCAAACAAAATTCCTTGTCATCATAATCCACATCCAGATATCACATAAATCTGTTGAATCTTGACCTTTTAAAAGAGTTGCACTGAAATGGCTTTTGAACTTACGTCGCCAGAAACCTTGTTTGAAAGTGTTTGAACAACCATGAAAACAGATTTATAGTTGTAGCTAGTGCTCAACCAATCTAGTTTTTTTTTCTAGAATATACGGTGATAGGGTATGACATTGACAGCCAGCAATGTAAAAATATACAAGCACTAATACAATTTAATGATAGCAAATAAAATGTTAGTGGTCATTGGCCACGATTCTGACTTTGGATCATTTAGGATCGTTAGTTTGAGCTGGAGTGTTTGTTACGAGCTAGCCGTGGCTCTAGTATGACTAAGTCAGGTCATATTATTCAAATACATGATGACAGGAGACTGCTAAGAGGCTGTTCACCCTCTTAGCAATTTAACTGGATGAATTTTGATGATCTACTGAGACAGTCAAAGATCCTAAAAGCCATTCCAACTGCATTCTGGAGACTCTCAAACCACCTGCACACCCACATATGAGCCTATGGTCAAGAATTAAAGCATTAAAACAGCAGTTAACCAACACGTTAA
>JAZGTK010005227.1:0-22860 GCA_036877625.1 Ambastaia sidthimunki
CGGAGACAGGCGGATGAATGAAGCCAGATCCGGACATACAAGTGGAATAACACACAGCACTGGGCTCTCATAGTCAGCAGAAAAAAACAGAGACACTATCTCACTGCAGAATAAATGCACTTAACGCACTCTAACCCTGATAGAGCCACTTCAGCTTAACAATAAAAGTACATCAGTCACTTTGACCCTTAAGTGCTGTTGTCTTTTATCACATTTAAAAATATACACTCAAAATAATACACAGGTCTTCTGTTGTTCATTTACCCTTGTCTCAGCTCTAAGCGACCATCTGTATTTCTGTCACATCTGTTATGTGAATGTCACCTATAATAGTCCCTAAATCCATACGGTGATGCCATTCTTACCCCAACAAGCCTTTTCATTATGCGAGTTTATCTAATTCGATCTATACCGATCGGCTATTTATAGTGGGACTGATATGTAAAATAAGACTGGATTGTAGTTAATCCCCTCAAATGTGGCTTTTAAATCTGCACTCTACAGGCTGATAAGGGCCCTTGTGTGGACTGATCTCAGTATTTTACTGTTGTGGGTGCATTTGGGGTCAGAGATACAGATGGTGGCACCACAAAAAAAAAAGAGATAATGTCATGATAAAGACTATAACAGTCTATTTAATATTAAATTGTAATACTAGAGTGTTTTTAGGCTGCTGTTGGGATTGAACATTATGAGAACATCAATCCTTGTAACGGTTCAGATGTTCATGTTAAAAATCAGTTAGCCAGTTTTGGTAATGCTGTCATAAAGTAGTATATAATTCAATTTAGGTATTTTTAGAGTGAGTTATTATAGTACTACTATATAAAAGTAACAATATATGTTACTTACCTGAGGTGAGTCAAAGGGATAACGGCTGCTAAATTTAAAAAGAAGCTGAAATTTCTCCCCTTCATAAAGAGTACCAGAGGCTCCTTCCATATCCACAATCCATCTATAAAAAGAAAATAATAATTTTGTTATAACAGGCACACTGTCTTTTATATGACAGACCATACAGCCATTCAGTTGTTCTTCATTTTAGCCATAAAAGTAGCTGAAGAAAGTTAAAAAACAAGGAGAGCTTTAGGAAAGTTCCAAGATAACATGTAAAGGAGAAGGGAAAACACAGGCATAACATTTACAGAACTAATCTTGGGAAAAAGAGGCTGTATGGGGAGAAGCACATTGTCATGGGTCAAATTGATGATGGCTCTTTTGAGTGTCATCAATCCCTGATCCGTGTGATCCGGGATAATCCCGTCAATATCTTCCCATTTGGGCCGAAGCTAGGCTAACTTACAAAGAGTCATTTAAAATGAAGTTTTTTTTCTTAATTAAAATTAAAGAATTGTGAGAGAAGAAAGTGGGGAGAGAAATAAACAGATAATCAGATAAAGTCTAAAATAAATTATTTTTATCACTCAATGGCACATTTCTGGTTTGTGTGTGTGTTTCAGCCCTCACATGTCCTTCACTAAGCCTGTTTAGACTGAAATTACTAAATATTTAACGTCTGATATCACGGGAGGAAACATCTGGCACAGAGAGCAACACAGATTAATAAATTTAGTTCTTTGGAACTGAAATGCACCTAATTATATAAACATAATTTTGATATTGGATGGCATGTGAAAACTGTCAAAAGGGAGGAAAGACTACTTAAATTACTAAAACACAATCACTACAATGCTAAAAGAAACAACCAGATGTATACAAAAAAACATACAGATTTTGTATGGAGTGGGCTGTCAGTCCATTAAAATAATTGATTTCTGTAGTTAGAACTTAACGTAAAGAATAAAACTAAACAAATGCTGTTAAGGATACATAACTACTTGCTGGGGTTAACACGTCCGATTTGACAGCCCTTGCAAAAATACTCATTTTTCATTTTAATTCACAACATGAATATCAGGCTGCTAACAAAAAATATGCAAGTCTTGCAACATACCAGAATTGCTCGAATTAGATTAAGTGACAGCAGCAATATCATATACCTACAGCAGCAGTTAGTTTTCAGTCAGTGTGAGTATTCCTGTACACCTAAAAAGACCACCATTGCAAGACCACCAGTGCTGCGTCTGTACAGGTGCTCATATTTCTCTCCTGGATTGTTTGTGTGACCATTACGGATTATTTCTCAATGTTATTCTATGACATTACAGATAATGTGACTGACTTAGTTTTGTGCTGGTCTGCTTAAACCAAGCTTAATGTTAAAGAGTCTTCTTTATTTCTGATTAATGCTGAGGAGAATGTTAGTTCCTTATAGCTGTGGTTCAACCTAACATCGCTGTTCTGTTATTAACACCTGACACATTTACATCACAGGAAGAACCTTGTCTAAAAACTGGACGGACAATATTGACCATAAAAAACACCTAGACAGGCAAAACAAGTTTAGCAAGCTGCTAAATGTTGTGTTATATGCAGGATTTCATACTAAATAAAAATAGACTAGTTTCATGTGCACAGGCTGGATTACACAAAAGAAAACATTACATTTATCATATCATCTGACAGTTCCAGAGCTTCAGCGGCAAGATAAAAGCCATCTTTTTAAACTTCTGATGTACTAAAGAGTTACGCTAGATGTGTCACTGAAAACAAGGCCGGTTATAAAATATAATATTCAGTTGCAAAAAAATACATTTTATTGCTTTGGTTTCCATGACATGATATTTCAGGACAAAGTTACAGCATAAACAGGCCAGACTGAGGCCAGTAAGGTTTGTTTCAGCAATACTACCCTCTCTTCAATTTTTTATTAGACCTAGCAGCCATACTATACGTTGGGCAGACCAGCTGACAAACTGAGACAAACTTAAAAATGACAAGTAATTTCTTTAAAACATATTAACCATGTTAAAAACATATTTCCACAGCCTTCAATTTTCTATAAATATAAATCCACTAATTCACACTGTATGAACGCTTACAAGAATTTCAAGGCAATAAAAATGATGTAAAGCAAAGAAGGATTAAAAACATAAATTAAAGTAATAAATTAAATATATTAAATTAGCCATACTGTATTTTCAAAGGTTTCTTGTGAAAGTGTCTGACAGAGGGCAGCATAAGAAAGTCAGTCTATCATAAAGTACACAGTGATAAAACGAAAACTCAAGATATGATATTCTTACTGTGTGATGGTGTTTTGTACACTCTTCTCATTTAGAGTCATTCCAGGGGGCGGATCATTCTGCAAAGCTAAAAGTTCCTTCTGTAACCTCTTCTGTTAAGAGATAAAGCACTGAATAAGCAATAAAGAATTATCCAAATAATATATCAATATCTTTAGCAATTATGTTGAAATTAAATGTTTGTTCCTATCTACATCATCCAAGAAAGCTAGGTATACAGTTCGATAGGTTGAGCTACAGCTTCAGTTGTGACTGAGCTATTTAAACCTTCAACTTTACGTTCATATGGATACATAAACAACTTAAAAACTGCCAAACATTGCCTATGTCTTTAGGGTAAGAATACCGTTATATAATAAAATATAATAGTTATTGTAAAAGTTAGTTAAGTTGAGTTATAAAAGTTATTGTAATACAAATGTAAGTTCAAAGGTCCTGCGCTTCTACCTCGTCACCTTGTACGGTGGAATAAAAATAAGTGTACATGGAAAAATCAAGATAAACAATGACATACTTAAGTAAACAAGTATCACATTTATTTTAATTATCACATTGGTTGTTTCTGTAATATAACAGTAGTCCTGTCCGCCAGCTGTTGCTTTTAAAGCAGCGATCATTCTCACTCACCCTGACAGCTCCAGCTCAACCAGGAGGACAAGTTATGATTTACAGAATAACACACTACAATTCGACCGCTTTATTAGGCGCATCAACAAAACACAATGTACACTATTATAAACGATACACCCTACGTCTGATAAAAGCGTGATTGATAGATGAAACAATACTAGATGTCAGCTGTGATCTCACCTGCATCGACGCCATGATGGATCCCCCTGCATCAGTGGCGCACAGTAACGCAGGGCGACTGACGTCATCATCACGTGACACCCGAGAGCCTCTGTTCCGTCTACAATCGGACCGTCCCAAATCTACTCCTAAAACTTACTGCTATTTATGATCACATTATTCTAAGTCACTCACATATTACATAAACTTTAATTTGATTTAAATTCTATCTATATCTAAAAAAACCTTATTATAAAGGACTGTATAATATGTAGTATGATTACAGTATAACAGCATTTAGCATGCTCAACCCCAGTTTGGTCAAAAAGAGGTTAAATTATGCTTCAGTTAAAATTAATTTAGCACATACTAGCCAATCCTAAAGTCTGTTTATCACTGTTAGGGAAAAGGGAAACCTTTTTACCTTAAGGTCATTCTGTTTATTCTGTGTTCTATAAGTAATCTAGAGGAAAATTATAAAGAGCCAAATAACCAAAATTTATTGCAACAGACTAGCAAATACAAAATAACAATGACATTTAAAACACTGCATACAACAAATTAACAATTATTATAAGACTAAATTGGCAAGCCACTTTTTCATTAAAAAAAACTCAACGTATAAACACAAACTCAAACACACACTCATAAGCACAGAGACTTATATAATGGCAAACAATTGGCATGTAAGCAGATTACAGTATACTACATGATCCATTTCTGTCTAACAGTCCAGAAAGTTTGCAGCCATGAGCAATTCCAAAGCAATCTCAGGAGCAATGGGATATTCCGGAATTTCCGTTGAGCTGTTGGTGTAGCGAACTTTGTAGGTGAAATACATGCACACTTTGGACAGAACGTGAGATGGGATCTCCCTGAAGTTTACTTCATTGGTCTCATTTTCAGCAAACTGACCTTTAAGTAAAGAAAAACATACTGTGAATACATACATGGGTATGAATCATCTCAGTGTCTAAGTGTCCGACAAAAGGTGCATTCAAATGATCACTGTGATTTTCCCCAAGTAGGACATGATCCTGAAAAAACAACCTTGTTGGTCCAGGAACACCATTCTTTCAACCAATCAGATTTTAGGATTAAATTTATGGTTAATGTTATGGCTAGGCTTTGGGCTGAGTTAGGGGTTTGTACATCATTTTTTATCAACCCATACATTCATTCCCCTTGGTTTGAGGGGTAGGTTACAGTTATGATTTTTGTTTTACAAAGTTGTTGATCCAGGAACACATCTTACTCTGCAAAAAATATAAATTTAGTACATGCAAAATATTACAACTTCCTTCCCCTCCCCTGTAACAGATCACAGTTAACAGAAATGAACAATGCAATTTAATGAGAGAACACCACAATATAAAACTATTTTATGACAGACTTTAAAACAGTATTGTACTCACCAGGTCCACTCAGCATAGCTTTGATAGTGCCAGAGGTTAAGGCATGCTCTCTCTTAACAATAAACTCATGACCATCTGATGATATCAACTTTACATACATTGCATCTGGGCCTTCACAACCACCATAAGTCCTCTCTTCAACCTCTGCAAGAACATAGAGAAGTTATATGAACCCCTTCATAAGTGGGAATTCGAAATGGAGGCCAGACAGTCTAATGCATCAAAAGTACGTTTACAGAGAAGGAATCTTCAGACTGCTTTTACAATGATTTCAAATGATCTAAGAGTGAAGATCTTCACAAATAGCAAGTAATAGCTGATAGAGATAAAGATTTGTAGATAAAGAAAAGCCTTTATACAAACCCATTGTTTCACAGGCACTGTTTTATTTCTGCAAACAACAAAATTAAACATTAATCTACAACTTTTGAATTCGGCATTTAGGACAAGCGACAAGTTTATCGGCAAACAGTATATAAGGGAGAAAGACATGTACAGTAAACTGTATTACTAAACTGTAGCAGAAAAACAATTAACCCACTTTTACATCTTTCTTTACATTACTTCTGTCTTGCATTTAAGCGCTTATGCTACACTACGTTTCGAGAGCAGTAACTTATTGATTCATGAACATTATTATAAATGTCTCTTTTCTTCTCCCAATGAATCTATTAATCATCGTCCAAGCTTATTTTGTGAACATTAAATGTACAACTTTTACACTTACCACGAATTAAACCAACAAAACAATTTTCTTGAGAAATATAAGCGCTGGATCCAACTTACTACTTCCGGTTCAACGATGTGTGTTTCTAAATGTCTTCCAGGCATAACCATTGTTTATCGGACTAAATGTATTTGTACACACATGCAATGATAATCATATTTATATACACCTTTTTATTTTTATTATGATTTTAACGAAATAATAAAGGAAAGAATTAAGCACACCGTAAAAATACAGAGCAATATTGATTGAAATGAATTTTATGTATAATTATTTCCTATATATTAAAAAATATAGCTTTTTATTTATGTTTTAATTTATTTTTTATTTATTTTTTATTTAATTTTACATTGTACAAATATGACATTTTATTGTTATAATAAAATAAAGGTGCATATGTTACAGCACAAAATGGCCAGCAGGTGGTGCATGTGCACATTTCAGTTCACTACAACTTTGCAACTTTAATATTATCATTTATTATGCTACATCTTACTCAAAAAGATTTTTTTATCATCTATATTTTGTAATGATTGTGTTTTTGTTTACCCTTTTGCTTGGTATAAATAGCGTGAGGTGAAACAATAAGTCAATAAAATTAAATACAATATTATGAGGAATAACTTACATACACGACTTGATATGTAGAAATCACATATACAGTTAATTAGAGTAATGGATCAACCATTAAGATGGTTTCACTGTCAGTGACCTAAATGTACAGTTCTGTCAATGTATTGTAATGTATTGTAGGTGTGTTGGTCACGTGATCAAAGAAAGGCGAGCCTCGGGGTCGTAAACAACATGGCGTGTCACAAACATTGGGGAGTGTCAAAATAGCGCCTTCGGGTAAACGGAGGCGTTTAGCAACTTTTTGACATCATAGTTTATTGTTTTTCCGAGGTCTGCAGAAAGAAAAAGACCCAGTGAAAGAGCTGTCAGAGCACTGATCTCATATAACTGGTGGGTCTCTTTTGTAGGTCGCTTACTGTGTGCTAGCTCGTGCGCTTACTTATAAAGAAATGGTTGTTTCAGACGTATATAAAGAGTAATAAGTAGTATTATGTGCGTTGTGGTTTGCTAATCTCTTAATCTGTAAATCTAAGATCATTATGTGATGTTTTCTTAGCATGTCATTTGCAGTGTTCTGTGTTGTAGCCTGTCATGTTGGCATGATCGTCTCTCAGTTACATCACAGTCTTTTGTCAGCTTTATGTTCACATTTGCTGGCCTGATTTTAAAGTTTTAAGATCTTAATTTCTCTATTTTTTTGTAAAATAAATGTATGCATAATTAAATATTCCTGTTAAATATTCTGTCAAGACATGCATGTTTTTATTGATCTGTGTCATTTTTCTGAGAATGTAAAGTGTATTAGTCTTAAATAAAATTGCATAGATTCTATTTATTTGTTATACCTTACTTTTAATTTTGATGATGAACTTAATGAGTGTAATTATTTATTGCTGGCTGAATACATGTTTTGGCAGTCAGTCTGTCGGTCTATGGGCTCTCAGTCCAGTTCTGGGATGTCTAATCGAGGCTCTGGCAACAACCCAGTCCAGTCAGAACCAGAACCGAACCAGTCGGACCGCACTCAGACTGACAGCCAGCCAGAGAGACAGTTGGGATCAGAAGAGGAAGTTGACTTAGCACAAGTTCTGGCGTACTTACTGCGCAGGTATGAAAACATAAAACATGAGATGTATTTGGATCTGGGCTGCGTGTTAAGCATATTTTGCCATGCAGCTGAACCTTTTTTCCTTGTTTTTGTTTTTCTATGGGTACTAAGTGTGCTAAGTGTACTTATCTCCACTATAGGGGCCAGGTGCGCCTGGTCCATGGAAGTGGAGCGACAGGCCTACAGCTTGTGCAGTCATACTCAGATTCAGATGAGGACAGCGATGGAGCCTGGGATGGGCGGTTAGGGAATCGATATGACCCTCCGGGTGAGTAAATACCTGCCTTCATTTTCCTTGATAAAACAAAAATGGGAAGATTTTGTAAATAGACATTGTTTGTTTAGGATTAAACCATTTAAATATCTGTAAGGTCAGTAATTTTTTAGCACATTTAATAATAAACTGTCAATAAAAATTCTAGTTCTGTAAACACAATAGAATACAATAGGAAGCCTGTGTCTCTGATCGTCGTATATTATTTTCTCTTAGTTGATGCCCAACCAGACACACAGGAAGTGGATCGCAGTGAGATTCGCACACAGATCCTGCTTGCAACTGCCTCCTCAGGTTTAAAGGGCAGACACAGTTTCACACAAATGCTGGCAGAGGTCAGGTCTATTTATTTTTCATTTTAAATAACATTTGAATAATGCTTTACAGTAAGGTTCCATTCATCACCTAATCAATAAATGCAATAGCTAATATGAACTAAGAACGGACAGTATACTTCTACAGCATTTAATATGATCATTTTTAACATTAGTTAATTCAAATGCTGTTGTTTATGTTATTTTATTGTTCATTAAGTAATGTTAACAGATACAACTTTTAATTTTAAAACTGCATGTTGAAACTAACATTAAAATTAATAAATACTGTATTGTTAAAACTATATTGTTAATTGTTAGTTAATGTTGTATAATTTATAATTAACAAGGTAGTTAACTAATGATAACGGATGGAACCTTATTGTACTTTGTATCTGAATGTGTGTTTTGTTTATTGATTTCTTTATGTTCATAAAGGATACATAATAATTATTTAAACGGGTTTGCAACTTCCCATAAACTAACTGTCGGTATTTTTACTGAAGCGTGAACAGGGAAGGTGTCGCGGGTCAGGTTTCTCTCATGGAGAATGTAGCCGTATTCGTTCACAGTGAGTTTAACACACACACTGCCATAATAATAATACATTGAAACATTGAAAGGCTTCTAAGCATTATACTGACCAGACACAGATTTTCCAGTAATTCACAAACATCTTGTCATAGTTTCCTGCCCAATCACGTGGCGTACAAGGACACATATCAGCAGAAAGTCTTCTGTGGAATCTACAGTGATGATGGGAACATGTTCCTGACTGCATGTCAAGGTGACACATAGATTCCTTAACTGTCATCCAATGTTATATCAATGTGACCTAATGCTTGATTGTGTATTTCTGCCTTTATTGTTTTAGATCAGAATCTCAGGATATATGACACTAGCAGAGGCCGTTTTGTTCTGAAGAAAACCGTGAAGGCCAGAGACGTGGGCTGGAGCGTTCTGGACGTGTGTCTTACCCCTGATTCTCAATATTTGCTGTACTCCAGCTGGTCAGACTACAGTAAGACGGGGCATGTCACTTACACTGCAGTGTTGGGACTGGCATTCATTTTTCTGATGCATGTCTGTCTGTGTTCTGTCTCTTCAGTCCATGTGTGCAGTATAGATGGCGATAATGAAACACACACCGCTCTGGACCTCAAGTTAGTGTTTCCCTCATAGTACATTATAGCATAACATCTCAGGTAATCACCTGTGTGCTTTCTTCCCATGTGGATGACAGACAGTAGAACAGATCTCCATAATAACATTCCATAACCACACCCATCACATTACTGTGAGCTAACCAAGCTGAACATGTTGGCAAAGGGATATTGGTGTGCATGCGAACATTAGCGTTGATGCCAGTGTAATTATCAAATGATTAAATTGTGTGTCTTTTAAAAGAAATGTTGATATTTATTTGTTAGTTTTCTAATTTTTTTATTCCTTGTAAGTTCATTCAGTAAGTTCATTCATGTAAGTTCATGCTGTTAAAATGTAAAATTGTTAAAATGTTAAAAAGGAATTTTTTATAAGTAAAGATAAAATGTGCATTTGTCTTTATCTGTGCATTTATTTATGTGCATAAATACTCACCTGTTTGGTGACATTAGTGATGGACAAATGACACACTGCAGCGTTAAAGTTTTATGTAATAACATGTAATCATAACTTGTCTTTGCCAGCATGTGTTTCACAATCAGACTTATTTTCTCATCACATTTACATCACATTGTGACATTTAGTGATTATGACGGAATGTAATAGTAAACTGTAATACTTTTAGACATTTGCTCTAGCTCTGTTCATCCACTAATAAGGTAGAGCTGTGAAAAAGAAAATGACTTAATGTTCAAAGCTTTATATTTGTACACGTCTGTGAGGCATTTTAAATGTAATTACTATGGAAATTAATGTAGTTATCTGTGTTTATAACATTGGTGATGCTGAGAGCTGTCTGTTCTTCTTTCAGTCCAGATGAACGAAGGTTCTGTGTTTTCTCATTGACCGTGTCCACAGATGGGAAAGAGATTTTAGGCGGGTTAGTATCTTATAGTGTTTTACCTACTCGCGTTAGTGTTTATAATGTCTATATAATAAATTTAAATTCGTACAAGTGGTGTTTTAGGTTTTACACTGTTGGTTTATTTGTTTGGTTTAATAATAAGCGTTCCACATAAGGTACATAGAAAAAATAAAGTGTGTGATAAAGCTGAAAAATAAAGCTGATTTGACTTGTTCCTAAGATGTCTTCTGTCAAACAGTGCCAATGATGGTTGCCTGTACGTGTTTGATCGTGAACAAAACAAGAGAACTTTAAAGGTATGAAAAACATCATGGTGAATGAGTAAACCACAATCAAAGCCATATATCTCTGCAACCTGCTTTCAGTATATCAAAGGTCTGTCTGTCTGAATTTCATTAGATCATTGGATTTAAAATACGATCCATAGAAGAAATCCTGGAAGTTATTCCCCAAAGATAAGACAATGATTAAGCTCTGTCTCTCTCTCTCTCTCTCTCTCTCTCTGTCTCAGATTGACGCTCATGAGGATGACGTGAATGCTGTAGCATTTGCAGACAGCTCTTCACAGCTGCTGTTTTCAGGCAGTGATGATGCTGTGTGTAAGGTATGGGACAGAAGGACACTCAGAGAAGACAGACCACAGCCTGTGGGTCATCTGGCAGGGCACAGAGACGGAATTACATTCATACACAGCAAGGTACATGTTAACACATTCCACAATATAATAGTGTCCACATTATAGCTGCTGGTTTTATTGTCACTTAAATTTAATTAATGCATTGATACATTTCGCCATTATCATATAAATAGTTACTATAAATATGCAGTGGTAAAGTATACACTCAAGATAGCAAAGTGACTGTTTACCAAAATAAATACTCCATATAAAGTAAACAATATAGCCAAAAGTATGTTGACACCCTTTCTAATTAACTGATTCAGCTATTTTAGCTAAAACCATTACTAACCATTACTAGTGGCTATACAGTTGCTTTGCTTCCCCCATCGGCCCTTACTGTCCAATGCAAAAGATTATTTTAAAAACATCTGCCACCAGTTTGCATAATGTAAGTACACTAAGCAGTGTTTATATGTTGTGCTAAAGGGTGACGCTCGATATTTGATCAGTAACTCCAAAGATCAGACCATTAAGCTGTGGGACGTGAGGAAGTTCTCCCCCACAGAGGGACTTGCAGCCTCTCGGCTTGCTGTCACACAGCAGAACTGGGACTATCGATGGCAGCAGGTGCCTCAGAGAGGTGTGTTTGCTTGTTTGTGTAGCTCCATAAGAATGTTTATGTGTAATAATCAGTCAGACAAAAGGAGCAGAGACATTAGCACTGATTTCTGTAAGATTTCATTGACTGTTGAGTGTTTGTTGTTGAATTATCCTGGTTGTAATGTTACTAGGCAATGCTTTATTTGCTAAAATACTTTAATGGATCTTTTTGAAAAGGTTTTACCAGGAACTGAACCAAAATTGAAAGCTCTTTTGTAACCTTAACTGTAATATTGTAAGAAGCTTATTTGTTTACTGTTTGCCTTGTTTCTTTTACACTTGCCATAAATATAGCATTTAATACTGAAGTAAATGTGTCAGATAAACTTTGTGATTGACACTTTGTTTGGTTTTGTTGCCCTGCAGCATTAAAGAGACATAAGCTGACGGGCGACACATCTGTGATGACCTACAGGGGTCACGGGGTTCTGCACACACTCATTCGGTGTCGCTTCTCTCCTGAATTTAGCACCGGACAGAAGTACATTTACACGGGCTGTTCAACAGGCAAAATCGTCAGTAAGTGTGTGTGTATGTGTGTGTATGTGTGTGTGTGTGTCCCTGTCTGCCCAGTCGTTCACAGTGATTTCATTTACAACATGTAAATAAAACATATTCTGTGTTAAACATTATTTTATTTATTAAAAATTCTGTGTGTATCAAAGTATTTTTGTCTCCTGTAGTCTATGATGTGTTGACGGGATGCGTCGTGTCCAAATTGTCGAACCACGATGCATGTGTGCGGGACGTCAGCTGGCACCCGTATCAGGACAACATGGTCAGCAGCTCTGTAAGTAAAACTGCTGCTTCATTCTAAACAGCTGTGGCCACATATATCAGAAATAATTGCAGGTCCTTTTTGGTTTTTATTATTTTTTAGAACTGTCAATTAATTTGCATATGTAATTGTGCTAAATTTCTTTTTTGTAGTTAACAAATTGACTAATTTACTTTCAGCTAAACAAGTAAATTTTGACAGATATTGTTTTTTTTGACACAAACTGCAGATTAATCTTCACTTATTGATTCACATTCATTTTTTCCATTTCAGTGGGATGGTGCCATACGTCTGTGGGAACACACACAGAATCACCCACTGGATACAGAGCGAGAGAGGAGGAGTGTAGAAGTGGTGGAGATGAAGACAAAAGGCTGTTGATGATGTCAGAGATGATGACATCACTGTGGAATGTGATGGGATGCTGGAGAAACTGAAACAGGAAAAAATACAAAAAGAACAAATTCTGTGCAGAACATTTTGAATATTTGTTTGATTCAGCATTGACAAGAAACTGGTGATACAAATTTGTTAAAGCTAAATGGATCAGTGACATTTAGTTAAAGAACACAAGGCATATTGTGATTCACTTTTACGGCAGCTGTTACACCTCCCTCTTTAAGCTCTGAGGTGTCCGTTAAACTGCAGGTTTGAGTGAAATTCTTACAGCGGTTTCCCAGATCTTAAGAATCATGATTCAGCGCAAATGCTTTGCTTGAAAACCTGCTGTATGGTCAAATATGTTGCTTTACCAAAAAAGCAATACTTGGCAAAACAGCTAAATAATTCAGACATGATGAATGCATTTTGAAAAGTACAAAGAATTTTGGGAATAATTATAAATATTGTAAGATATTTTATTGCTAAAAATGTTCAGAATTTGATTTTGTAGTTCTGTGTAAAAGAAAAAATGTGAATTCAAAATCTTGATGTGTAAAAAGTGTGTCTGGAGACTTGTAACAGTCATGAGTTTTATGGGTGAATGAGTTTCTTGTGTGTATGTGTGTGAGTGTGTTCACGAGTATGTTCCTTTTGACACAAAAGCTGGATTTGTGTATGATTTAAGTGCATTTAGAATTCATTGAAACTCTCACTAAATTGTTTTACAAGAATAATTAAACTTAAGCTCACAATTATTGCTCAACTTTCTTAACAAATATTTGTGGCGAGTCAAATTCAAGTATCAGAAATGCATCATGTGGTATGGAAACCAGTTTTAAAATCCATAAACAATTCACAGTATTTCGTTTTAATATAAAGCAATATTTTACTGATTTTGCTTATGTTAATATTCAAGAATTATTTAAAGCAGAATGTTTATTTTTTTTATCAGAATTTTTTATTTATTTTAGCAGAATTTTTCACACATTATATTATAATTCTAAAAGACCCCCTACACATGATACCACAGCGTATACCACAGTAGGAATGTTGCTACTGGTTTATGTCAGACACTCAGGGCTGTTGGGTAGAGCAGACTGATAAGATGGGAATGTTTGGAGCTGTGTGACATAAGCCAGCAGGTTGCGCTCAGCTGTAAAAACAGAAGGGCAGCCAATAACAGACCACTGACAAATGGCACAACAACCTCATGTCTGTTTTTTGCTGAATTTCTGCTTTTAGTCTGTGTGTTGGAAATGCATTGGAAGTACCAGGCTAAACAAACCAGGATGAATCTTTGTGTGCTAATGGAGATCATTTATAAGACTCATACCTCTACCAACAAGCTTCTACACTCTGTTCTGGTGATATTTACTGATTTTACAGCTGGATTGCTTGGCTCTTTGGTATTCAGACAGTATTTTCACCTTCTTCTGTCTGTGATGGTGCTGTTTGGACCTGTTCTGAGCCTCTGGGTTTCCAAGTACAGCATATTTGCCAACAAAAACCACTACCTGTACAGGCAAGAGCTTCTTTTTCAACAGTTACATTGTACGTTTATAGGAACTATTTGTTATAATCAGCATTAAATTGTGTATTTATGCAAGAGAAAAAATAGTGTTATAAATACTAATTCAAACTGCACAGGCAAACAGGCCTTAAAATTATATAATAGACAATATTATTATTACAGTATTAGTTGTGATCATGCTGTGATAATTGGAACTACAGTATTTAACTGAGTTAATTACAGTGTATATGATTTATTCATTATGACTCACAGGATATTCCTGATATTCCTGATCTGAATTCACAGGTTATTCCTGCATTCATGCTGGGGCTGGACCTTTATATTATGTGGAGCCTTTGTCTTTCTTCTCTCGTACTGCATCAGTAACTCCATGATTCATTCTGTCCGTCATCTCTCTCGGCTCATTGTGGCTGGCATGATGTGGTCGCTCGTCCGCCGTTCACTGTCTTTCCTAGTGGATGCTTCTGGAAGCTGCTTTGAGCCACTACATAGCACCACACTAGCACAAGAAAACCTTAAGGAGCTCCTTACATCTGACACGCATATTGGGGGCCCCTTGTTGCTACTCAGAGGTGAAATGGGGAAAGCTGACTGCCTTAGGGCAGGCCTACAGTGGCAAGGATGTGAGGTATCAAACGACATCCTGATTCTGTGCTTGTGTTGCCTGATTCTTGCTGAGGAAATCTGTGTTTTCGGGCCCTGCTTGGCTCTAGGGAAGCCCATTGGGGCTCCACTGAGGATTCTCTTCCTGTTGTGTGTTTGGTTGTTAAGTCTCTGGATCTTTCTGATTCTCTGTTTGCTGGCACACTTCCCGCTGTTCTACTCCCAGCTGGTTGGGGGCGCTCTAGGGTATCTGGCATGGAAAGTACTTTATAAGGGCTGGTATGCTTTAAAGCCAGGTTGGTGCTTTCTTAGGAGACCAGGAACTTGGGATTTGGACACCACATGTAAAACTCAATCAAATGGGCACACTGGCATAAATTCATAGCCTTTGGTCAAAAATAAATGTGAAGATAATACAGAATAGAATATGTACTACTTTTGAGAAAGGGTTTTTAGAGACATAAAAAATATAGATAGATAATTGCTTTCCTGTCAGACCCTACAGTTTTTTTCCTGTTTTGTCAAACCATATTGCATTTTTATAAACATTAAAATGAATTAATGTACAAATTGCCTCAAGAAATGCCAACCAGATTAAAACTGATCTAAAAAACCTAACATCCATTGGATGTTGGTGCTTGTTGGCATTTGTTGGGTCTGTATAACCAGCCTTACGTAACATGACTCTAAAATGTACGTGACTTTAAATGGTTACACGATGGGTTACACACTAATATACATTTTCACTATTTTATTGAGTAAAAAAATGTAAAACAGTGAATTCCTTCTCTGATGCATGAAATTAAAGCTCTAGTCAATGCACTGTGACTGAAATTTAATATGACATGTTTTACTCTCAGCAAAAGTGTCTGTTTGTGTCTTTTTGGTGCAGATTGACTGGGGTTCTCAGTAGATAAGTGCTTTCGAAGATAAATCTCCTCTGGGTTTCTTAATCTTGTCAAAATTCTTGCCGATGACATCATACAACACAGCCTAGAGTTAAAAACAGAATGAATCAAATTCATTATAGCGTCTTACCACATATATAAGCCGTAAGCAATACAGCATTAGGATGCATATCTGTGAATATCTGTTTATAGGATAAGCTGAGCCTGAACTCACGTAAGTGTTGCGAATCTCCAGGACTATGATGCGTAACTCGCAGTACTGATACTGATCCAGTTCATGAACAAGCTGTCTGTAATCTCCCTGTTGCCAGGCAACAAAACAATCAAGTCAGTTAAAATTAATGACATTTAAATTCCAATGGTAAGTAATGGCAAGATCTTATTCCAATATTCTGACCACATGTGGCTGTTTGGAAGCCTTGGCTACAGCATCTCCCCTTTCATTGTAGTACCTGATTATACAAATATATGATACATCACATTTATTTCTGTATGGTTATATTCACTTGTGCATAAAATGACAATCCTAATAGAAAAGTATTTACAGTTAGGACTTATACAGTTAGGTTATTATATGAATTTTGTTGTTTTGATGAAGTCTGGTCTCTTACTTGGAAATCTGTGTCTGGAATCCCTCAATCTTGGTACGAGTATTGGTAAGCAATTCAAAAACCTTTTCCTGTGGGAACATTTTTGCAGTCACTCACCTAACATATTCTTAAATGACACATTTTATGCATAAGCTGCATTAACAATTTCGTATTAACAAAGCACGCATAATTTTCACAGTTGACAATTTTATTCAATACAGTTCTGTCACACACCTGTACAGCAACTCCAAAATTGTTCCCATCTTCAATTCTGGGGATCAGTAGCTGTAGCCACATCGACACCTGCACAAAGATGCAAATCATATTTACTTTCATAATGGAAACCATTTTTCCACATTGCTGTATTAGGTATTTCAGTGTCTAAAAAAGTAAATTAACTATAAATTAAAAAGTACTATAAAATCAATCACATAACTTCCACTACCTATCAAATTCTATTCTATATCAAAATCTCTCAAATTAAAAGCAAATTAATAATTTGTTTAGCTTTTTAGATCTACACTGTTTTGCAAGCTTACCGTGTTGAGACACTCCTTTAGAGATTGAATTTCAGGCTTTATCTTCTTAATTAGCTTCTCCACGGTGTCATTGCAGGCAACAGGACCACAGGGTGGACCTTCCAGATCAAATTACAATGAAAAAACTTTTATTATTATCATCAACATTATTAGGTTTACCATCATTATTATCACACACTTACACTCTACAATTCAGCTGTAATAGTGTCATTTCTACCATAAAACTCACAGGGTCACAGTGCCACCTTGTGTTTAGACTGTGCATTACACCTTCTGAGATCGTAACTAGGGTATTTTCCTACTAGGAAAGGGAACCACGGTACGAGTAACTTGTTTCGGTTTCGTTTTCCATCATCCGTCTACACATCACGAATAAATGATACGTTTACCTTCATCACTATCTTCATCCTTCTTTTCATCCTTCTTTCCCTCTTTGGCTGCTTTCTGTGTAAACAGTAAATTACTGATATCTTCAAATCTTCAAGATATGAACCAATCTTCAAGTCTTATCACTTAGTTAAATCAAACCATAGGTGTATATAAAGGAACCATACAGTAAATCAGGCACGAATTCACTCTATTAACAGCTATTAACATGAATCCAAACCTTTGTTAATAGTAAAACAGCGTTACCTCCTCTTTCTTCTTTCTCTTGAGCTCCTCTTTGGCAGGGTCTGGGATTGGAATATCCAGAGGAGCCTTGATAACAGACAAATCCTTCAGCGTGAGGGAAGCCTGGGTGAAAAAAACATGAGATAAATACAAACACTAACAGCATTAAAGTGAAACAACAGCTTCAGATCTCAGCTCGAGTGAGTTACTGCACACTACAGTCATTTAAACTGGATGTTGACACCTGCTCTCTATATATGATGGATGACCTCATACCTGTAACACATTGTCCATTTCTGCAATTTTCTTGGGGAAGAAGTTGGACACCAACTGTTCAGCCTGTTAAAGGGGTTAAAACATGTTAACCACAGTTTCTATTTAAATGAGTAACAATATTGTTCAGTATAGTTATATGATATATTTTATATAACTATATATTTTACTATCGTAAAATTACGAAAAATAATATGTGGCCTCTTTTAAACAATGTAACAATGTGTTCAAAGTTTGTTTTTATTATTTTTACTATTATTGGTAATATCAATTTACACTGTTTTTATTGCAGTATACAACAATACAAACAATAATAACATAGTAAACTTTTGCAAGAGGAAGCGCGGATGTATATTTACCTCTTTGGTAATTCTTTGGGCGAATCCATCCAACTGCAGAAAACATAGGAAGTGTCAGACAAACTTTTAACGCATGCTTTCAACTTTCAACACACAAACACAGATCATCATATAATTAAACCGACAGATAACTAACCTTAAAATCTTAGGCCTATAATGCGTGGCTTACCTGTTTTTTAGACGCAGGGCTCATGTCTAAGGAAGTCATTGTTGTAGAACAATCGATAGATCTTATTAATGCAAAACCTTAGAAAACCTATTTGTGAACAAACCCCTAATGTCTTTATCCCACGGAAAATCGTGGGATCTAAGTACGGCAATAAAGGAAAGATCCAGTTCTTTTCGTCGAAACGACGAGATGCCACTGTTACTCAGCACAGAGAATGAAAATGAAAGTGAATTAAGCCTTCAATAAATTGTTCTCAATGTGACCATAAGGGTGCAGCAACAACGATAACATTTTGACAATTTTTGGACAACTAGAATAAAAGTCCTACCGTTTTTGCAACAAAAAAACAGTGAGAAATATACTGATACAAAACAAAAGGATTCAAATCATAAAGCATCTGTTCAATGTGATGCTGGACGCTGGAAATTCTACAGGTTGCTGAACAGTAACAACATAACATAACACTAGTTTATGTGTTTATATTAATTTTAAGCATGCAAAAGCCATATAACACGTAGGCCTATTGGATTTTGGTCAGACACTAAAAAGTCAGAGACATGGCCAAAACCACTATTTTAGTAAGTGTGTTGAACAAAAGACTTCCAGATGGATTGTTGTTTTTTAGGTTTTATTAGTGTCAATAAAGAACACAGGCCACACCTCAATGAAACAGAACACTGCACTGTTTTCTAACAATACAAATGCTAGAGTAGAAGAGACTGCAATTCTGCACAGCTAAGTAGATCTAATCAATAAAATCAAGTTATAAACAGACAAGATTAAAGACCTTGTTTATTCCATGACTTTCCGCCTGCTCATTGTGACATTTACTACTGTCTTACATCACAGATCTCTGCTGATTAAACTGAGTATTTCTGTTTACACTGTCACATGGGTCGCTTGCATATCAAAGGGGGGGTTATTCATCAGAAGATGTGTACAATGTCAGCCTAAATTGAATTAGGTTCATTTTATAAAATAGATTTGGATATGTGTGCAATGTTTAATATATTTTATATAGGTGTACACTGTTTTATATAATGAGAATACAATGGGTTAAAACTCTTACCAAAGTTCATATGGTATAGTATTTTATGGTGAAATTACATATGCACTTATGTTTTATGTTCTGTTCTCATCAAACATTTTTGATGTGTGTCTGTGCGTTTTGGTGATGTTGGTGAATTGTGGTTTGGGTTAAAGGATAGTTAACATTATTAGCTCAGGATCAAAACAATGTCTATATAACCTCTACCACTGAAGAAGTGGATTTACTGTTACTTTTACAGATTAAAGTCTAACCACAATCGCTCTTTCACCTTATCTCTATACTCTATCCTTTAATCTATCTATCTCTCACAAACACTGTGATCTTTAGCCTGTTTCCAATGTCCCTGTAGTCTCGCACGTCTCACTCCCTTTCTTTTCAATGGTCATAGTCATTGCTATGAAAAGTTCACATCCATTCGATTTACAACGCACCACTTGCCCTTATTTTGGTGTGCATAGACTCCTCTTAAAACAAGTATAATATTACACATTAACATGAACGTAACCATTTTATCTCATGCGATTACAAGCTAATACAATATCACTCTTACAGCTGTGATAATGAATGGAGCGACGTCACACTGACCTATTCAGCTTCCGCATGACGACTCGCACCCTCAACTTTCAGCAACATTTGCTGACCTGGCACGAGCGGAACGACGCTCACCTCCCTGAGATCACACCTCAGGGAAGCTTTACAAACAAGTTTCACCTGTATAAACTTTGCTCAACTGTGTTTGCTTAACCAGCATCGATCGGTAACGCGGAACGTGAGGGACCGAGCGCACCGAGTCATCTTTGGATCGGGTTCAGAAAGCAGTGTGCACGCTTGCATCAGCCGGCTAAGAGGCACTGATTCTTTGTAGCGCTTCGTCTGATCGACTTAAACTACATTCATGACTCTTGAGTATCAAACTAGGGTTTTATGATTGCAATGCAAAAAGTTGTTTATTGTTGTTTATGTATATTTAATATTGAAACATACGTCGATCTCAAACTGGTTTACTATAGGAGACACGTGTGCACACGAGTGTGTGGTCATTGTTAAAGCAGGACTTGCGTTAAGGGTGGGATCAGCTGGTGATGTTTTATACGTGTTAAAGTGCAAGGGTCTCACTGTACTACACTCTACCTCAAAAGCTGGACTTTATCACAGTCAGTTAGATATGAGAGGAGATTGAAGAGGACCCCTCTCGCATTACTGTATTTCTTTTTAAAAGCCATCATTTGAGTTGTTTACTGCACTAGATATATTTGCACCAAAGATGTCTTGCCTGCTGCTTGGGGTACTAAGAAGGTATGTGCTTTTCATGTTATCTTTAGTATTAATTTTATTAGTCAGTAGTATTATTATTATCATCTTTAAACAAGGTAATGACATACCTATGGATAAATATGATGTCTTATGCATCTATGTGATTATATATATCTGTACGATTTACAAGTTGGTGTTGTGAAATAAAGAAAAATTAGTTTTAGTGAATGTCTATAATTCATGCTATAAGTAATGACCAGATAGCTGTGGAACTAAACTGAAGTGTATGTATACCATATGTGACTTTATTTGACTTTAATGTCTCATTCATTTGAACACACTTGGTTCTATTCCAAGTTAAACATCCTTGTTGTACAGTTTCTTGATTACAATTGATATTTAAAAAGGCTTGTATTACTCTGTAACAACAAATGCCACCCTGTAGAATTACAGTGGCACCTTCCTTATTGTCTGGGAATTTTGTCTTTAATACAATATTATAATGTTGAGAATATTATATATGAGCTGCTGTATTGTCAAAAAATGACTTTTGACACACATTACGTGTGACTTGAACAGTATGTAGTGTTCCATACTTAGGAATGCAGAAAAGTAAGTCACATAAAAAAGGCTTTTCTATTAAAGACATGTTTTAACAGCAATGAATTACACTGCATGTAAATAGGAGCCTTTCAAATATTCCAGTGTGAATTCTGAGTCCAAATTCAGATCAGGATAAATGAATGTGTCTGGTCTGTAGACAAGAAATAAAAAATGAAGTATGTATAAACTTGGTTACACAGGTATTGCAGATACATGCAGATATTTAAGGAGTTAATGTAGCAAATGGAAATGCAGAGATCAATAATATCTCATTTCAACAAGAGAATTTAGATGTGGAACTGAAGACAATGTACTTGTGAATCCTTTGTGATAATCTTTATTTTATTGCATCTATATTTATATTTTATCATTCTTTTACCAGAATATGTGATTACATCAGCGAAAGGCTACAAGTAAATATGCACAGTGTGAACGTCTCCAGCTAAACTTTACCCTACTGATGCATGATACCAGGAACTGATTCTTAATCAAACTGTGTGTGTATTTTGAGTAAAAATCCACTTATTTAACAACCTAAAACGCCCGTACAAACAAATGACAGCAGCAGTCCTCATTGCATGCACATGAATGAAAAAGAAAAAGCACTTTGTTGTCTCAATGTCATAACTGCACACGTTTTTTGTGTTGTTTTGTGTGTGCGTGCTTGAACATAGTGTCCCTATGATAGTTGGTGTATCCTGTTCAGCCAGCCTCTGAGGGGAGGGGTGGGGAGTTAATGCAAAAGAGCCCCTCTGATTGGTCAGTTCACAAGGGGGCGTTTGTGACTGCCTTCTGTAATTGATGGTCTAAAACTCAGCAATTATTATTGAGAGAGAGAGGAACCGTGGGGGTCACAAGTATGATAGCCTGAGGGTTTTATCTTTGGTATTAAAAATATTTTTGACCAATTTACAGGTTTAAGGCAGCAAAGAATTTTAAAAAGCTTCTTTAAAATGTGACCTTTGGTCCATTTTTGTTGTTCTGTTTGTTCACAGCTCTGTCTCTCTTTCTCTGCTTTCTTGTGGGCAAAAGTTACACATTATTCTATCCGCCCCTTCTTTGTATCTTTGTTTCTATTTTTAATACAATTCAGACGTTTGGACACACCTACATACATGTTGGTATAATTGTAAAGGCATCAAGATAATAACACAGATGAAATTATGGTAGTTGTGTAGTGACTAAAAATGTTAAATTTGAAACTCTTGTTTTATATCTGCCTACATTTGTTTTATATCTGCCTACAACACGCTTGTCATTATCTCACCTAGGAGCATCCAGGGATGCTTTATAAACAGTATTGACAGTTACACTTGGAACTTGGTTTATCAGGTTAACTTGGCTTATGCTTATAAGACCAGCTCAAAAGAATGTTCATTTATTAATGTAAAGTGTCATAAATCACACAGATCCACCTTCTTTACACTGCAAGTACAGCTTAAATCTTTAGATGTAACATGAGGTTTAGATGAGGTTTAGTTTGTGATTTCCACCTGGTGGTAATTCAGGCTAAACCAGTTCACATGCCTCTGCAGTAGATGTATATATGGCTTCC
>JAZGTK010005228.1:0-11512 GCA_036877625.1 Ambastaia sidthimunki
AAAGAATGTTTAAATGCACCGTTGACTACAGAGTCTGTATTTGACTATAGAGATCATTATTATGTGTAGCATGATTATTATTTTATTATTATGTGATCTAGAGATGCTTTGAATGCATCGTAGACAATAAACACAATGTATAGAGCAGCTGTAAGATGTGTTCTTGTCAATACCCATTCTTCATCAGTGTAAATGCGTGTTTTGTGTTACTCTTCTGTTTTCTGTCATTTATTAATGGCCAGTGTTTTGGCATGTGACCTCTGTATGACTACAAGGGTAATATTCTTATACATTGTTCTGTTTCCATGTGATGCTAATTATGTTGATGTCTTCACAGTAAGAAGTCATGTATAAAAAGTGCCTAAATTATTATTTGTGATCTTCCAGAGCCCATTTTTTTTATGTTTTTAGATTTGTTATATTATTGTCTTGACCCCACAAGGCAGTCTTGGGAAAAACTAGAAATCTGGGCTCTTACTATAGTCTTGCTGCATTGCCTGACACTTTGCACAGAGGTTACCACTAGCATTAAATTCTGATCTGAGAACCAACATGTTTAATTAATGACAACCTTTTCCAGCCACTGCTTTTTTACTAGGTTGATCAGATAGTACAGTGTTTCTTAACTCTGTTTCTGGAGGCACACCAGCAATACACATTTTGAATGTTCCTCTAAACAAACATGCCTGATTCAACTCATCAGCTCGTTTGTAGTGCACCTCAAGATCCAAACTGGGTGTGTCAGATAAAGGAGACATCTAAAATGTGTAGAGTTAATATGCCTCCAGGAACAGGGTTGGGAAGCATTGATCAAGTGCAATGTACACATAACTTTGTCATATAACAAGATTGCTGTTTGAGTTGTTTAACTTAGTTGTGTATTTGCATATTTCTAATTCCACTCTAGATTCACTATGGTGGACAAGAATATATACATTGTTCAGGGGGAGATTGCTATTGTTGTTGCTGCTATCAAGAGGAACTCTAGATGGAGTACCCATACTCCTTTGGTAAGCTGCCCAGTTTAGTTTTCTTAAAATAGCATAGCAAATACTTTTGTACTGCAAATCTATTATGATAACGTTTTGCTATGATGCCACATGACAGATATATGATCGTATTTATTTTGGGGTTAGAATCAGTCTGTCTGTGTGTTTAAAATATCGGAGGTCACATTCAGTAGCCTTAAATTTCCCATGATTCATATATAAACAAAATAAAAAGAAAGTACTGATAACATCATTTTCTTTTACAGGATGAAGAACAGGACCCACTACTCAACAGCTTCAGTAACTTGAAAGAGATCCTCAATAACATAAAAGGTTAGGCATAATTTTATTTAGAATTGAACTAGATCAATTCAAATAGTTATTGAACAATGTGTCTGGACACTTCTAGTTGGGTACATTTATCTAGCCACTTAATTCTATAATCACAGCTGTCAACGACGCCTTTGTGTTTACTTGCGTTTATTCTAGCAATGCAGATTTGTTTGATAAAAGTCTTCATGCAAACAAAATATTAAATCATCAAACAATTGATTTTTGCATTTGCTCATCTCACTATTTCGTCTTTTCCATCACTCGAGAGCTTTATTTAAACAAACCTTGTCAGGTGGGACCAAACTAAACAGACTTATTTATCATTCGCAAAAGTGCTTCTTTCCTGCTACAGAATGAAAGCATATTTAACCAGGTGTATTCTAAATTTCCTTAGAGGAAAGGGATGGCCTTTTCAAATCAGTCAATATTGTCTTTCTCAATGTCTTACTATTGGCAGTTTATGCCACCTCATAATTTTTGGGGTCCCATGGAAACTATGTCAGTGTTTGTTCATTTAGTTATTCAAATGCCTCTTAATTAATTGGACTGCAAAGGTAAATGTTATGCTGTGTTGTGCAATTGTTCCTCTGTTCAAAAAGAAATGAAAATTGTCTCCTCCTTTGATTCTCCTGGTTATGAAAGGGTAAAGTAATGTTATAACAATTCCAAACGTTGTAATTAATTGAATTGATTAATAGAATTAATTAATTTCACACACTTGTTACATTTAAGTAACGTTTTGTATAACTTAAGTATGATATCTGGTTAAAGTTCTTAGGGCTCTCTTTTGGGTAAGAGAGCCACATCTCATCATCTCTACTAACATGACTTGCCTCTAAGTCACTAAATGTCCTGCTCAGCATGCCTGGACCGATTCATCATTGTGAATTTCTGTGTGGGTATTAATGGAAGGGTGTAAGTTGATGAGATGTGCAACAGCTTTCTGCTCTGTCTGCATGTCGTCATGTCTCTGTAATGGAAGTCGTAGATGGGGAGTCCTCCCTCTGGAGAATAGTGCTGCTCTCAGATGGACAGGAGCACCTGTGTCCTGACCCTGGGAGAAATCTGCCAAACTCTCTCTCTGAACTAAAGCAAAGACCTTGTTAGTTCTCTTGCACTGTGAAACAAGTGTTGGGTTTCATTCACCTACTTTATAGCCTCTCATTAATGATGTTAGCGTGTTCTGTAAGCCCGGGTTGGACGCAAAAACCATCAATCAAGATATTTCTAGAAGTATGTATAGAACATGTTCATTCAGTTTTGCTGATTAGATTGTAGTAAATGATATATAATTGTTGTCTAGCTCTGGTATTTGTATTGTACACTGTATATGCATTTGGTATTTAGGTATTTTCTTAAATCTTCTTGACCTTTAGCCATGGCTATAGGGTTTTGTTTGTGCTTTGAAAAAACTAGTCAACTAATCAGCCCAAAACTCATGGATTGTCTTGCTTTACTGATTGTTTTGGCTCCACACCTATTGCCTTAGTGTCTGGTGGTGGGTGGTGCATATACATTCACTTTGCAAGAACTCTCAGATTGATACAGTGAGTTGAAATTGGTTAAAAGTTTGTTATGTTGTTGGTGGTTTTGTATCAGCATAGCAAAAATGTATTTTTTGTATGTCTCCTAAGTGGTGTTGGGTGGGCTTAAGTTGGCCAGCTGTTGTCTTAATGAAAGCCTTGTAATTCCATTCTCATTGTGGCCATTTTTTCATAGCCAACAACAAAAGCTACCGCTAAAGGAAATGTGGATTAGCCCCAAAGGTTTATAAGCCACTTTCTCTGACTTTTCTCTGCACCAGGCATTTGATTGGCAGGAACATGTGTCATATGGCGGCAGAATGCAGCTGGAAGTATATCATCTGCAGTTTTGGTTGAGTAAATATAGCAGGGAGTCTTGTCAACCCAAGAGATAGATTGTTCTGGGAAAGGAAGTGTTGTCTCCCTTTCCACCAAAATAAAAAAAAATTGTTCTCATGAATTTTTGTATTTGTAAAACAAACAGTTTTACTGTTGTCCTTGGTAGTACCTCTGAAACATCTGTTGGCATTTGTGCAACCCCACCTTCACACACATGCATGCACATGCTGCACCTGATGCAAGCAGTGCATGGTAGGCCAGTTTCAGAAACAGACTGTGAATTTTTTCCACAAATTTGCAACTAGATTTGCATACTGAGAAGTATTCTTTCGTCTCGACAAATTTAGAACTGGGTTTGCATATTGGCAAAATTCTTTACTCATTGTTTTAAGTAGCAGATTACATGGAAGCCACATTCTGTTCCAAGAAATATTTATCTAATAATAGATTTTTATTTAGGATAACTAGCTAAGAGCACTTTGGCATGTATTGGTACCTAAAAGCATAATCGAATATGCTTAAATGTTTTATAAGCACACAAACGATGGGGTGTGTGTGGAGTTTTAGTGATAGATGTTCAGATTTGCTAAACTTTCTGCAGGCACAGATTCTGTGGAAGTCTGGTGTTAAGTTATTTTATTCTCTAAAAGTTTTAATAGAAAAGGAGTACACTACTGGTTGCCTTTACAACTAGTACATTAATATATAATATTTATGTGTCTATAACGAATGTAAATACCTTTGCTCTTCTCAGTTGACAGCAGAAGCCACTCAGAGATATTCTTGTTAATTCTGAGCCCCAGTGGAAATACCAACAGGCAACTTGGTTGTCAGTTTGTTCGTGGGTTGTATTTTTTTCTCGCTTCAGCTTTTAGAGTCTGTTTTTCCAAATCCACCAACACATTGGGTTTTGGTGGTATAAGAGAGCTGAGATCTTGAGATCTTTTAACCTTGTGTCTAGCTTGGCGTATGACCGCTCTATAGATCTATTGGTTTTGTAAGAGAGATTTTCTAGATATGAAATGTTGTGTATTTAACATCAAATTGAGAACTAGGATTCAGTAGGAGGTCAAGTAAATCCCTAGATATTTGTGATCGCTTTACAACAAATGTTGTACCATAGGGGCAGTAGGTAAAGGAATGGAAGGGATGCTTTGAATGAAGATGTCTCACCTGCTCAAGGTATTCACTTTATATACAGCAGTGAGCCCCAGCTTTAGTCCTTTAAAGCTTTAAGTCTTCTCGCACCCCTCCCCCCTCACATCAGAGGTCAGGTTTTTGACAAGTCTGCAGAGAAAACCGACAGACTAAATCCTCTCATTTTTATTCATACAAATGCAGGTGTAAAGACGACACCCAGTAGATCCAACACCAAAGCTTTGTTTGATTGACAGCATTCTCTTTTACCCTGTGTGTGTGTGTGTGTCCCATATGTACACACATTCTTTGTTCATTATGTGTTGGCTCAACATTAATGCAGACATTGCAAATAAGTAGTTACTTTAATCCGAATTAAAGTAATTTGTTGTGCATTTGGTTTTGTTTGGTTATAGTCACAATACAGTTTTTTGTAGGTGATTTAATTAATAGGACATTGACTTGTTTGTGAGTAATTCTCATGAATCCTGTCAACAACATGTCTGAATCAAGAAAAAAAGGAATCTTTCCTTTCAAGAAATTTCAAGAAATTATGGAAAGATTTTTCTGTATACAGCACATTTTGTAATGTAGAGTCTAGTTCACACTGCAACAAAAACACTTTAGTGTTTGGGTCCAAATGTGACCTGGACATTTTGTAACACTGTGACTTTTTGTGAGATTCATTTTTGCAGTTTCCTCTTGCACTTCAGTCTTCACACACAAATGTGAAGTGTACTAGAGCTCAAGGTCAAGTGTGAGCATGCTTCCAGCTGTGCCTGTGTGCTGCTGTCCCGGGTTTCTCTTGCGGCATGTGGGAATATCCTGCTCTCTTGAGGCCCTGTGGACTCTTCTGCCATTTGATATCTGCATGTGTATCATACCCAAATGAACTGCAAGAATATCCTCTGGTCAACACTGAGAAAAGAGCAGAGTCATAACTCACATGGGACTGCCACATATGTGAATGTTTACTTATGATGGCATGTGCAGACAAACAATGTCTCTTTGTGATTAAATACATACGGTTTATATATAAATAGTACCGTCATATTCTACTGCACTAACAGTAAATCACTGTAAACTTTATTTTTTAATGTTACGTAGCTTTGAATGTCAGCTTTGTTTAAAAATCTTTCAAGTATACAAAGGTAATATGATGAAGATGAAGCAAAAAACAACCAAAACACACATGGGTGTCAGCCAATCATAACCTTGGTAACATCAACTGAGACAGCAAACAAATAGTAAGTAGAGCTTTCTCTATATTGAATGTGATGATTGCTCCTGCAGGGACATTACTTAACGTTTCAGGTTACAGAATTATACGGAAGGAATGTGAGGTTCTGCTTGACAAATTGATCTTGCATGACCCATATTTTTATTTGTGTCATTTTTATTTGTGTCATTTTTATTTGTGTTTTTATTTAAACTTATCAGATGTTGTGGCCCTTTAGTCAGTTTAAGGATGTAAAAGTTTTATTTGTAGAGTGCTTTTCCACCAGCTTAAGAAAAATATAAAAAAAAAATTAAAAAAATAAAAGAAACGATAAAAAACAAAGATCAGATCAACAGATCACCAGATAGAACTTACCGAAAATACATTTCAAACAAGTGTGTTTTAGCTGAGACTTGTAAAATCAATAGTAAATGGGTTAATAAATAAATGAATAGTACAGCGGTATTACAAAGAGAAGGGGCTAGTAAGTTCTGTAGCTTGGGAGCAGTACCAAAAAATGATCTTCTGCCTACAGTAGACAAAATCTAGAAATGTGAAAAAGTAAGTTCTGATAATCAGATGATCAGCCAAGTTCAGATGATGTAATAGTCGGGGTGGCAGGTATGTAGTTAAAGCTGTAAATCAAACCTCTGTAGCCACTCTTTGTGTTATGGACTGTCACATTTTGTTTTGGATCCTATAAAGTAACAACAGTTATTCATCACTCTTGTACTCCTATAGCCATCTCACAATATTGTGATATACATAATATCCAAACTAATATTGTTAACCTTTAATGCTAAGCTGAAGGTTTAAAGGTTGAGTAGCTCACAATGTGAATGTCAAAAAGAGATGAGATAGGAGCCTAACCTGTTAGTGAGAGTTTCACTGGAAGGAATTTACAACTGCTGTCCCCTGACGAGAGAGGCCTCCTTCCATTACACCAAATCTGGCATCCCGGGTTTCCATCACAAAACAATTGTCAACTGTCTCCAAGTCGCCCTTGTTGCGTTCATGTGCCTGTCTTAATGAGATATAAGAGAGCAGAATGCACCACTTGCTAATGTTTTGACATTGCAGCTGATCCAACATGTAGTTGATTTCTGGGAATTGTTGACGAGCATAAGTAATTGTTCCTGTAAAAGTTAAATAAAAGTTAGACTGTCCCCAATTGTCTACTGTATGATAGATACCATTGAGTAGTAGTGACTGCCTAAAAAGTCATTTTATTTAAAGTGATTTTTGTGTATATATGTACGCTTCCACCTAGTTGTTTAAAAACGTTAAGTGCCGTTGGTGTCCCATGCTAAAAGCCTTCGAAAACATTGTTAAAAAATGTCAATCAGAAATGATAGCAAAATTATTCCCAGTATTAACAACGATGCCTTTCATATAGGTCAGTGTGGTTGTGAATCGAAAAGTTTCAAAGTTAAAAAATATTGTTAAACTATAATTTTTATCAATCATTGCTCTATTAGGGAAGTCTTGGTCATCATAGTGTCTTGCAGTGCAGTTGTTTTTGTAGGTGTGTTGAAGTGTTACTTTAGCACTGTAAATCCAGGGTACATGCTTCATATGTAAGCCATCTGTCCCTGTGGTAAGTTTAACACCTCGCAGGATTGTGCTGGTGTCACTCGGGGTGGCAGCATGCTCATCAGGGCCTCTGTCCCGCTGCAATAAAATGCTCCATAAGTCATGATGATGGATGCTTGTCTCCTCTTTGCCAAGCAACCAACCAGTGCTAGTTAGTAGCTGTAAATCTGGCCAGTTAACAGTGCTCTAACCGGGGAGTGACAGTCAGGGCTTAGGCCTGGTGTTAGGTGAGGATGCAACTGTTGTCCTGCTTCAGAGCCTCTCAACAGTATGTTGAGGGCATTGCAGGGGCGAAACTATTAATCATTCTATAGGCTGTGAAAGTCATGTAGATTGGGTATGTGTGGATAGTGGACCTGGAGGTGGTGTCAGGGTCAGGGTGGGGGGGTCTGTATACTGACAGGAACAGAGGGCAAGAGCATGGGTCATGACAAGTTGACCGACTCCATCCGGCATGTCCATCTCTCTGAACAAAAGCATCTTCTCACATACCTCTTTTAAAAGGTGTGTGAGCTGCAGAGTAACATAGGCCAAAGAAGTGAATTTTATAAACAGTTCACCATTGTGGTGCTTCTGTGATGTGTTTCAAGTTAAAATCCAATCTCAGTAGGGCTTTGTCAGTGCTTAGTTTGTAATTGATTAGGTTTTGGATAATAACTTGCATTAGGGTAAATAAATGTGTATAAGGTTGTAATACGGTGGCTTGTCGATTCTTAACTTCATACATTTTAAAACACTGCTGAGATGGGCTTAGCTGTGTGTGTGTGTGTGTGTTTGAATATGTTGTATACGAGGACACATATGTATTTGTATTTCACTCAAAATGTAGGCGTTTGATCCACTAATTACTAATTTAAGCACAAATTAAAATTCCTGGTTTGTTTTGGAAGTGTAGGTGAAAAACATTCTCCTGATCCTACATAGACATTTACATTACATTTCATGTATTCATTTGGCAGACGCTTTTATCCAAAGCGACTTACAGTGAATTCAAGGTATATATATATATTTTTTTATCAGTACTTGCAATCCCTGGGATCGAACCCACAACCTTTGCGCTGCTAACGCAATGCAGTTGAGCTACAGGAACACTAGAAGTGTGCACAATAGAAAAAACAGATTAAATAAAGAGTAAGAGTAATTTAAGAGTAAATAACAACAATATGGTCACATGATCAATGTATAGTAATGAGCTTCACATATTTTCATTTGCTTTTCAAAAACACTATCTTCCTTAGAGAAAGATGGTGATTAGTAGTATTATTATTTACTTCTGGGTGATCCTTAAAATCATTTTGTTCCATCCCTTTGCCTAATTTCGTTTAAAGTCCATGCTCCCGTCTGAGTGTACAGTGGTGGGCCCTGAGGAAAAATTGATTTGTACTTGAGGCTCTCAAAGCAGTCAAGCTCTTCTGTGGAGAGTGGGGAAGACATGCTAATTGACTCAAGTTACACTGGCAGCTTTTGTTGTGAGGTCTGCAGTAATCCCTCATCAGTGCAGCAGATGATGATTAGCAAACAAAGCCACTTAATTACTTTCTGAATTAATATTGCTCCTGTGTAAACAGAAGTTCTGCCGATTTGAAAGCAGCATTTAAATGCGGCATGGTATGTCCTTCAGACCATGAGAATATCACGATTAAGGGGTTTTCTAATGTAAGATGTGTATCTTGTATACCTTGTTGAATCTCACATGTTCGATCATGTGGGGGGATGACGGATATCTCTAAAATCCTTGGCTGAGATTACAGGAAAGCCATATATTTCTGACCAACTGTTAAACCTGACATTAACTTTACCATAAATTGTTTCTTAGCTCTAATTGTGATATAGAAAGCAGTTTTTCCAGGCAGTTTCAGCTGCTGTGCATGTGCAAAGGCTGTCAAGTACCTTGCGATGCTATGTACCGAGCCCCTTCCTCTAAAGAATCCTTAGTGTTTAGTGATTGATGATTGGCTGTATCTACTAGAAGGCGGGGCTTTTTCACTTGGGCGGACATATTGAGCATTGCACTTTTTCTACAGTTCATATTACCAGAAGTTTGGTAATTCCATTTTGGTAATTTTATAATCTTTGATTGCGTTAACAAGATTTCGGGTAGCGAAAGAACTAAAATGGCATACAATTGTCATGATGCAAAAAAACAAAATGGTCCCTAGCGTTTATTTTTTTTTAAAGCATGATTTCTTATTTCATAGATTTTGGGGTAAAATGATAACCCAGATAACCTAGTTCTTGACATGTGTCTCAATATTCATTTAAATTTTCTGATAAAGCTGGACTGTGTATTTCTTGTGCAGCTTTACATGTTTTATAGAATTTAACTGTTTTAAATGATGACTGTCAAATGTAACTAAGAATCTTTTTAAATAATCTTATTCTTCAGTTCTGTTTTCTGAATGTGATATATCAGCCATAATCAGCTGAAGTTTTTTTTGCAGCTCTTTTGAACAGTGCTTTAATGTTCTGTTAAGCAAATTCATATGAGGTGGTAATTGGTCCAGGGTTGGGAGACTTGGTGTGGATGCCTGCACACAGATTTACAGCAGAAGGCAAGGCCTTTGGCCCCAAATAACACCACACTGAGAGCTGAGGACATTCATAAAGCAAGGGGTATTAAGGTGGGTTTTGGTCAGTTTCAACACCTCTGCCTTCATCCCTCATCTCTAATGAGGGACCACTCTAAAAACAACCCATAGTGTACCATGCTGAAATGTTGACGGGACAGTCTGCCTTTCCAGGACTGACAAAATAACCAGGTATCTGCAGATTTTGGAAGCGCCAAGTGGTGGCTTCCAATGTGCAGTTCAGACTGTTGCTATGTTTAACCAAGATGAGACTGGGGTAAATTTAGCAAAGAGTGGATGCCTCAGTTGTCTTTTTTTGGGGTTGTTTTTATCTGCTGTTTAGTTGATGTCTCCTACCAGCAGTGTTTTTCATCTGATCAATCCTTTCGAAGAAAGCCAGTTAGCATTCCTGTCATAACACAGAAGGTTCAGCTGACTTGCTTTTGTATCCTCTTGAATGCTTGTAAACCAGTAACATGCCAAGTTAAGACTTAAAGATCAGCAAACGGCACCAACAAATGATTTAATTCTTTAAGTCAAATATTAATTTCAGAGTGCTGTAAACAAACTAAGTATAAAAATTATCTTTTTTGTCATCAAAGTTAATTAAGGAAGTCAAAGCTGTGGCTTAGTAAGAAAGTATATATCCTTCAGTATGTTCAAATAGACAACTCAGAGTTGAGCTTATGCCATTTTATGAAAATTATCCACCTGCCCCCCTTCTCTATAGTTGCTATTAATGCTATTTTGCTTGAATAATATACAAGATGAACTGCCTCTGAGTATATTGTCACAATGGCAAATATGCCTAATTTCTTTAATGCAAACTTTTTTTTGGCTTGCCACAGAAAGTTTATGAATCATTTTCATTAAGTAACACTATCACACTTATTGCTGGCCCAATATTTTATTAGCAATGTCATTTCAGGATAAAAGCTATATCATGTATGACATTTTTTTTATCATTTTTTTGTCTGTTTTCATGTAGCACTTGTACTGCTTCAATGTCCATAACCCCAACTCTTTTAGTAAATCAGGAAGACCCTTGTTACGTTTAAACAAGGCTACTTTAGCACAAAGACCATCCACTGCTGATAGAAATAATTACCTATTATAGGCGTAGTGAGTGCAGATCTTGTGTTTGCTGACTGCATCTGGTCTGGTTGAAGCTAAACGGAATCATTATCCATGCCAATAGAGGAAAGGTGGATGGTAATTGTCTCTGATTTCTTTCAGGACAAAGGCCTAAATATAAGGTAAGAGCAAGAATAAAGATTTTGTAGAGACTTTATTTACAATGAAGAGACTTAGAATGTTGGGATGTTTTTTTTTGAAGGCTCTCAGGCTGGAGAAATCAAAGCACACAGCAGACTAGCAGTAGACTAAGCCCTGGTAGAGGGGTAACGGTCTGGGATGGGGGGTTTGCAGAAATAAGGGCCAATATTAGTATTTCACAGGCAGCGCCTTGCTTGTGTGGCGTTCAGATCTTAAGCCTAGGGCGTCCCTGTGTGAATCCCAGACTGCCTTTATGGACTGAGCTAATAAACCTTTCCACACACACGCACACACACACACACACACCCCGAACACAGCTGCTTGTTATTTCATGCCCCATAAGGACCCTGTGACCACGAACATTCTAATACACATATCTAATTAAATAGGCATTGGTGTGTGCATTCAAGTCCAACTGTCTTGTTTCGCTCCTTGCTCCACACACACACACACACACACACACACACACACACACACACACACACACACACACACACACACACACACACACACACACACACACACACACACACACAC
>JAZGTK010005228.1:11562-22860 GCA_036877625.1 Ambastaia sidthimunki
ACACACACACACACACACACACACACACACACACACAGACAGTCTTATTGGCAAATAAAATCCGAAAAAGGTTTGGCCATTCCAATGCTAGGACAAATGCATTCTCAATGTCACCTATATAGTATGCACACAAAAGTCATCGTTTTTATGGATGGATGAAATTTTGAAAATGTTTTGTCACTGATATTTCCACACTGTCTAGCCCTCATAGGCCATTGTTTGATTTCCTGTATTGTTTTAGTTTTTATTCAGAAGTGCTATTTCTTCATCCTTCATTTAAGATTATTTATTTTGGGAAATTTTATGTCATTGAAGTATTGTATCATGAAGCAAAGGCTGTATTTGGACAGAGATTAAACTGTGGGCTGAGAATACAGGTTAATGTATGTTATTCAAAACTGATCAAACACTCTTTGGCCACATACACACTAGTGCTAAATGTGTCTGTCACTCATCTTCTGAGTACTTAAGCCCGTTTTGTACACACAGGGTTTGGTTATTTATGGGAGTGACGACCGCTTTCTATAACCAAATTCGCTACCGAAAAATTCTGGTAGTGACGACGCGTGTACATTAAATCTGCATAGTGTGTACAGAACCAAACGATATGACACACTCTTTTGGTCACTGATGGCGTGTCTGAGGTGTGGCACCAAAGCATAGAAGCACAGGTTCGTATCTTGACTTTTTCAAATGTTGATGCCCGTCCCTCTGCGTAGACTCCTGCAGTCTAGTAACAGTCCAATACATTGCATTTGAAAACAGCTTTATGCGCATAAACAAAGCAAAATATGGGATATATATGAAATATAGTCTCCAATGGGGTAAAACTAGGTTGTAGCCACAGACTCAAGTTCAGGACTGACTTTGTATATCTGATACACACACAAATGATGCAGAGTCTAAATTGCCTATGTGATATAGCTTGTCTGCCCCACTAGAGACACCAAATGGAATTGCAATCTGTTTATTTGAGTAACTTGACTGTGCTCCATATAACAACATTGACAGACAGGGGAGCTTATAAATAAATAGTCTCTGCAATTCTGTTTGGTACCACTAGTTGCACAGAAATTACACACTTTTAAGTGCACTGATATTACCCTGGCTGAAGCATAATCATGTGATATGAAACCATCAATAAAAGGATCTTGTTACTAAACTAGTAAAACTGGAAGTTACTCTTCTGTCTACTTCTAATTCTTAAATGTATATTATTTGACTGTTTAAGCTTCTAGACAAATAGCACAGGTTTATGGCTCATGCTGAGATTCTCAGCCTCTGGTTTCTCCTCTGACAGGCTGTGGCTGTCAGTCATTCCACAAGTCTTTTCTCATTCTCTTCACCTAATGAAAATGACTGTGGTCTTAATCTGAAGGGCAGCGGTGGTATGTTGTTTTATGTTCAGGCTTTAGTTTCTTTAAAAAGGCTTGTAGTAAAATGTACTAGATGTTTTGAAAATATCTCTGCGGCTGCGTCCGAGCCCATGTGTTGCCGCCACCGTGAGTCACTCTATCGTGGACGTCGTCCAGTGCCGCCCATCACTCTCAATTACTCTTCATTGAACTTCTGTGACAAAGCTCAACCGTACGATTAAAGGCCTTAAACCCGCTGCCCGCTGTCGGCAAAGAACAGAACGCTGGCAATGTCAATAACATTCAAGTGGGCTGGCATTAAAAACGGCAACTATTTTAGGGCGGCAGCTGAGTTTAGAGCGGAGCGTGTCGTAAAGGTGACACGGGTCAAAACTTTCTTGTCGGCATCGGGGGTGAAACAGACGCTCTAGAATGATTAAACAACTGCCAGGCGTACATAGTGGAGGGGGTTGAAGCTGCATAAATATTCGTTCAAAAGAGGTGGCATGCGGACGGTCTTTTAAACCTGTTGACGGGCTCTTCTTAAATAGAATCAGATCAGCACAGCCGATTACAAATTTTAACAAAAGCCGTCATGCTGACAGGGACAGGAGACTGCGACTCGAGAGCAGCCCCCCGCAGCTGACCGGCGAGCATGCTAACAACCCAGAACAACAAGGAGGTGATGAGAGCTCTGAAAGCAAAATAGACCTGCTGGTGTGCTGCGGTGCCAACATCCCTCCCCACACACTCATGTTTCTTTTACTGCCTTGCATGGTGATATTCAGGCTTTGCAATTCAGCTTCCACTTGCAGACAAAGACTTAACAGCATTTAGAGATGCTGACCTGGCATTGCAAGAACTGATGGATGATATTGCTAAAAATACATTTTTCCTTTTTAAAGATTTGTATTATATAGTATACAGTTAATACAAATAATTTCTACATGTTTCAATTATATAATCACATAAGAGTAAAAAAAGTAAACATTTTAGGCATAGATTTCACAAGTTTTTATGAACAAACTTTTATGAGCTATGTAATGCAAACATTTTTGCAATGCAAACATGCAGACTTTTTTTTTTTTAAATCTTGCCCTTTGCAAGTAATTGCAAATAAGTAATTAACATGGTTATTTTATTTACGTTTCTTCTGTAGTTTTTGCCTTAGGGTTTTTTAGTTTAACATATTTAGGATTGTGATTACTTTATTTTAAATGCTTTAAATTAGATTTTGAACACCAGATTTTCTCACTTTTTAATTTCTTTGATTATCTTTGGTCCTTGTTATTTGCAAAATACAAAATAATTAAATTCCCTTTGAAAATGGTCTTTAATGGCAAAAAAAGTGAAGTGGCTTAAAGAATGTCAATAAAACATCAGAAATGTATAGGGAACATTTAATAATTCATCCAGTCCTATTAACAAGTTTCTCATTTTATAATCTCACAGAGGTTTGACATTGTCAAATACATGTATATGTTTGTTTAATAAATTGTTGTTATTTTTAAATGTATTTGTAGTAGTGGAATAAACCTGGGGGTTAAGAAAGTGCTAGAATGACCTTATTACATCATTTATTAGCGTTTTACTGCTATGTGCTGCACAGTGTGTTAAGCACCAGTCTGTCAGTCCGAGTTTGATTGACATGTAAGTGTTTTGTGTGTCTCATCCCCTCGCTGATCTACTCCAGTATGTCCAGGGCAGACTTGAGCTATTCCAGTTATGCACATAAACCAATGTTAGTTTTAAACAGTAAAAATTGGCAGAGGTTATGAGTGATGAAATTTTGACCCTGAATTTATGACTAGGGAACATGCACTGTTACTGTTGTTCTTTTTTCTTGTTTTTAAGTGGGCTGATAGTTTGGGGGGCTCACTGTTGGCTGTACTAGGCTGTCCTGTTACTGTTTAGTCAAGTTTAAGTTAATCCTGGGCTCAATGCATAGATTCCATTAAACTCAGCAGCAGATATGTATAGGTCTGGCCTTAATATAGCAAGCTAACATACTGGCCTTATCTTTTTGCAGGATTAGAGTTATTGGTGAGCTTAAGAATATAGAATAAAGCCACATTATTATCAAGGTTTAAGATTTCTTTTTACTCTGTGGCATTTGTTGAAACTTTGGCCAGAATCTTCCAGTTAATCTTCTTGTTAATCTTATTATTTAGCAAAAAGAGAAAATTTCATTCCTGTTTTCAGATGGTAGTTCAGGGTAAGACTATGTTGTCCCATATACAGTGTGCATTTTGATTGAGCTCCTTGATCATGTGAGTCGCACCAGAGTTTCTCATGGGGACCCTTCATTAAAGGGCAAAGGCCTGTTATAGGTTTTATTTGATGATGGGAAGACCCTTAGAGAGTTAGATCTAGCTGTTACATAATTAAACCTATTAAATAGTTTAGCTTATGTCAGTGGGGAATTGGGTGGAACTTTTCCACGAAAAAGTCTCACTACATCCACCAGAACTTAGTGAAGCTTCTGTTCTTCTGCCTGTGATTGGCCATCTCTACCCCAGCACACTTTAGGCTATTTTTTTTAAGGTGACAAAGGGGATAGCCGGTTGTTTTTCTGTTTATCAGAGGTGACATGACCATTGGCGCAAGTGGGCGAGGAGGCCCACTGTTGCCATAGCTAAATATACATCCCTGACAGCTTCATAATAGGTTCCAGGAAGTTCAGCTGAAAATAAAAACAAAGCAACATTTCTAGCTGATTGGTTTTGAAAGGCCGTTTTCCTTGTTGAATGGGAAAAATGTGGACTTCAGCATTCCATGGCAGTGATGCCAGTCGGATTGGATGGACGCAGCCTTGCGTGTGCAGAACGAACGGGCCGAGATGGAGACGCAACAGACTGCAAAAACCTGATTTATGGGAAAGTATTCTGTCACGAGGCACAAAAACAACAAAAAACAAATGTTAAATGTGCACAAATTCCGTGAGCTTCAGTAAAAAAAAAATATGTTTGTCATAATAGTTAGCCTGTGAACAATTTTACTTTAAATAATTCATCCACAGAGGTAATAAATGAAAAACAGATTACAAGATACTCTACACCAAGTTGTTGAATTGTCATTGTGCAATTAATAAAGCCATATCAATGTCATCCTTTTATCTACAGGCCGGCTACAAAACTGGGCTAGTTGACAAGTGTGAAAGGGAATGAGGGTCTCAATTATGCACTTACAAACTAAGCCTAGCAAAGCCTGTAATGTAAGCAACATTGTGTCAAGTTTAGTCTGAAATCTTCAGAGCATTGCCGGCATGTGGATCATGAGGCATACTTTTGGAGCTATTGTCTTTTAAATCATCATACTTTTGTTTAGTTTTTGTTAACTTTGTGATTAATAGAAAATATTATTCAGAACAGACTGTTTTGTTTCGTTCATTGTAATTTGTTTTTACAAAAACTGTATCCATTGTTCAATACTGTAATCGTAGCTGTATTTAATATATATAGTCTACACTAAAATACACTTGATGCAATTAATAGAAGAGTGTATTTTAGTTTTCCATTAAACTTTTCTATTAAATAAAACATGTTGATTACTTGTGACCAGTAGGACATTAAAGACTGCTTACGTAATAAACTTGATTCGTCAAGATCTCCATTTGTTTAGAACATTCTCGTGTGAAAACAGAGCTTGAGTGTTTACAAACACCTATCTCGCTGTTGCTATCTAAAAAGAATTTTGTCATGAATTCATAAAGATAATGCACTCCCTGGCCAGGGGCCCATGTGCTCAGCTGTCCCACATTACCACACAGTATGGTGGAAGAACCACTTAACGCTGCATGGTTTAAAATTACTGCACTTCTGGCAAACGGCTGCAGTATTCTAGTCCTCTACCACTTCTGTAAATTGTGTTTGTATTTCTTTTTTGCCTCTCCGGTTTGGGGTAAATTATGTGCTGAGAGATGTTTTATGACAAACAGCAAACCCCAGGGAAGTGCACTTTAGACATCACTAGAAAAGGTTGAGATGGAATGGGAATTTGGCTCAAGTACTTTTGCTTTTGCACTTCAAACTCTCAGCCCATGAATGGAAGCTAAGAGGGAGTTGAGGCTGTGCACGTTCTTCAAGTCAAACTGTAATTTTTCTTCTCCGTAACTGCTGTGTGTGTGCCTGCGTGTGTTTGAACGTCACAGCGATTGAACCAGCCGTAGCTGATGTCGGTCTTGGCCTGTGAAGATCATGTTGTGGTCCCTCACCTCCTTTCCATGCAAGGCTGGTTACAGTATTGCAGACATGCAGAGCCACAGGGGAGTCATTTGTGACAGTTGTCGCCTTGGTCTGCTAAGCTGCGCGAGGCATTGCCCGCCACTCTCAGCGTAGCATTTCAGTATCCCACCGGGAGATCACCCGATAGGCTTTAATGTTTGCCCACTGTGGGGACCCTATGGTATCATTGCACAGAAATGTCCCAGAGCCTGTGTTGTCCAAAGTCACCAGCTGTTACCATGGAGAGTCTCTGGCACTGACACAAGCAGTTCTTCTGGTGTTAGTAGATGATCACACACTCATTGCGTTTTTCCAGTGTTACAGTTACGCTTCTGTTTATTGGAATACACCGTTAAACGAAAGGAATTTGATGAAAAATGAAGTACAAAAAAACCCCCAAAATATATAATGAAATTAATATTTTGTTACTAATAAAAAAAGGAATACAAAAGTATTACACAAAAGTGTTTCACAACGCAAAGATCCTCTCTGTAGAACATCAGTCCGGATTTGGGAATTATATGGCACAGGCCATAAGCTGTTTGTCTAATAGGGATAGCAATGGAAATCATAGAATTAAATGCTTTTGGTTCTGGTTCCGATTCCACTTAATGGTTTCAGTTCCTTAACAGTTCTTTTAGTACTCGTATAGAAAAGCCCCTACCTGACTACTCACAGTTTTACCAGTTGACTAGTTAGTAGTCCCCTGGTTAAATAGTGGGCAGGTCAGCATGCACAAAATGCACATGATTAAAGAAGCGTCATACAGCATTAGTGGCCTTAGTTGACTCTCTTGCTAGCAAAGGCAAATAAAGTCATGTGACCCATGACTGCTTAATGCAGACCCAATAATATGTAAACACACTCAGTGACTGACACGTGAGAATCCACACAGGGCTGATCAGTTCAGCCCCTACAGGGCTCTTTATTAACGTTTTTTTGCTGTGTTTGGGCTGTTCCTGTGCCCTCTTGCTCAGTCTCTCGCACACAGCAAACTAAAACAGCTCAGATTAAGATTAATCCTCCTTAATGCACCGGCTCATAATATAGTCATTAGGTGACTTGAGCCTAATCCAGCCTATCTAACCAGCGTGCTTTATAAAACACACATGCAGGATTTGCTGTGAGTGCTTGGAGGTTGAAAACACAGCATCACTTATAAATACAGCCTGGTTTGATGCTTAATACTGATTACTACTTTTCCTGAATGGTAAATGTAAATAAAGCGTTGATCTGCAGTGTGGGTGGAGAGCTCCTCTAGGGAGGAAGCTTCCATGTTAGTTTACTTTGCTTTATACAAGGGCTTCAACATCTAATCGAAAAAATTATTATCGATAAAGAGAAAAATTGAGAACGAATTTGATTATCGATCAGTGGCGTTGGCGTGCTGTGGAATGAAACCCTCAGCCAGTCACGTCACTTTACAGTGCTGAATAACTCATTTCTAGGAACAAAACGCATATTGAAAATAGCGGAGGACACAGATTGAGATGCTGTGGGAAAGGAGCATGATCCAAGTTCTCCATAACACAAGAATGCTGTTTGTTTGAAGCATTCAAGAGCTTCAAATAAAAACAAGCATTTAGCATGTCTTGCCCTGTTGTGCTATTTAATGACAGTGATGTTCTTTTCTCAGCACTTAACATTTTATAGTTTTATCCATATCTGTAAATGTTATAAAGTCACTCGAATATTTAATTTTTGCATATTCTGACAACAAGTGAGTCTTGGTAAACTTTGACTTCAGTGAGTGTGCGCCGGTGGGCCTCTGTGCGTCAAACAGACATGGTAGTAGAGAAGTGCAAAAATTCTGACTAACATGATGGAATATTTGCTAGAATATTTTGTTAGAAATTAAGAAATACATTTTTGGTGTAAATTTCTACACATTTATTTATGAGAGCAGTAACAGTAAAGACATTATTGGCATAACCTATTCATTTAAGTTATAATATAACCTATTCATATAATACAAGTTATGTTTACACCAGTGATTGTGTTCTTCATTCACTGTACAAGTTAACATTTTGTGCTTTTATTTTTGTTTATTATTATTTTTAATTTAGTCATCTTAATTTTTGCTTTCGGTTTTTAGGTTTAGAATTTAATGTTTGTATTTCAAACTGTGCTTGTAATGTACAACAACCCACTGGAAGATACATGTTCTCATAGGCATATCATATTATACATGGTTTGGAGGACAGCATTGGGCAGGATGTGGAATGAGAATGTTAATTGTGTCAAATAAAGGAATAAAATAAATGTTTAATTAAAATGAATTATTTCCATAATAATAATTTCCATTTAAAAAATTCTAGTTTAAATTCTAGGTTTCATTTGTATGCGGGTTGGTGCTTAGAACTGATGAATCTTCACTCTCTGGCTTATGGTAGTATCCATACAGTCTGCAGTAGCAGCTACACAGCTGGCTTCTCTTAAACTGAGGAGACCAGGAGAAAGCTCAGCACCCGTGAGATTAATCAGCCATACTCTTCTACAGTGGAGAGCTCACAGCTGGACACAGGCCAGTGTCAGGCCCCTTTAGATAACACACACTCCATCTCATAGTCCCATCACAGCCCAACCTCTACCTCTAACGTGTTTGGCAAGTTTTGGGTCACTTGTCATGTAGTTTGGATTTTCCTGAAATGCAAATTTTGGTTAAGCACCTTTGTCATTGATTTGCTAATACTTTGACTGAGAAAGAAATGAAAGACAGTGTGTCTTTCTGACCTTGTTGTGAATTGTGTTTATAATGTTATAGAGATAGGAAGCTGGATCAGAAAATTTTGCATGCCAGATTGGAACTTATATGCCCACATGAGCACCACAGCTTAGTGTTTCTGAGAACATGCTCTAACCAATAGGCCACAGCTTCAACCCTTATTCACTCTTTTACCATGGTATTTTTAAATGGTGTAATAAATGTCTAATTACAGGAATAGCATAAAGCTTTTTTAAATGGTTTTAGAGTATTGCATGTTACCTTCCAAAACATGTAAGCCACTCAAGAATTATTTCCTGTCAACTACCTGAATACAGAAGTACTGTACACATTTCATCCAAGTTGTGTTTGTTTCCCTCTTTGTTTCCTGTTCTGTCTCAAACAGCAGTCTAATTGTAGGCAGGGCTTGTTTTAGTATGCACCTCAGTGTCTGTGGCTATCACAGTAGCTGAGGTCTGTTGTCTAAATCTACAGTGCCTGGTTGCGGGATATGCGCTCGCTCCCCATGGGAATGCCATTAGTGTAGAGCTGAAGGAACACAGCAGGTGAAACAAATAAGGCCCACCAGATTTTTTTCCATTCTCCCACTCGTCACCTCACTGTTTTCCTTTTCTTGCTGCCTTGCTCTTGCTCTTTTTCTCCTGCCTCTCTCTCTCTCTCTCCTGCCTCTCTCTTTCTTTCTCTCTCTCTCTGTCTCTCTCTCTCACTTACTCATTCTTTCCATGCAGTTGTGGATGATGGTACACACCAACAGTGGTGTGAAATGTGCTCCAAGTCAGAGCATTTGTGGTGATTTATCCTGCCGAGCTGACCGCTGTCCCAGGCTTAACCCCTCAGTGTACACCAGCCGATCCCCCCCCGCAGCCCCCATGCCCTCGCTCAAGACATGCATGAGAACTGGGCAAGGCTACTTGTTCAGAGGAATGGAGCAGAAACAGTGGGTCTTGTATTAGCTGTTTGTTTCTCCTCTAAATAGAGGTGTTAATTTGGGGCTGCTCCAGCTGAAGGACACACTGTCCACTGACTGACGCTCTGAGCACTCACTTCATATCTGCTTAAAAAGCATTGGATTGAATTTGATTAGATGTAATAGTGTTGTTAAGTGTTGTGAAATAATAGGGGTGTAAAATATTCAAAACCGAACCGAAAAATCATAACGCGTACTGCGGTACTCTCATGGTGTACATGTACCGCCACAGTGCAGCCCATTGTGCTGGGAAACAAGTCTGTTTAGTATAATATATAATATGACAACGAGGTTTACTGAAGGGTTTGTATGGCACTGTTCTTTATTAAACTGCTTTAAAATAATTAGTATTGAAAAAAAAACCTATCCCAAAGCACTAAAGTGAGTGAAGCAGCTCATAAAAAAAAGTTTTTGTCTTTTTACAATGACTCCTGCAAGCCCCGCCCCCAAAATTCAGCAGTCCCTCATATACTAAAGTTACTGTTTTTATGTGTTATTATTGTTAAACGGCATTGCTGGTGCCATGCCATGAACCCTGCCTCCACCGAACTGAACCATGGCTCCAAAACCGTGATATGAACTGAACCGTGGCATTACATCGTGTGGCTGGCGTGTCTGTAAATCAACTGTGAATGCTGCTAGGATGCACTTGCAGGCTTCCTGACGACTTCCCACCACAGACGTACGGAGCACAGGAAGCAACCTTCAACAGAGCATTCCTCAGGAAGAGTCTGGTGGAGACGTGCTCACACACAGCGGAACTGAAAACCGTATGCTTGCCATCTCTCAAATGTTTTAATTCAGCATGATAAAACATCCGTTATTTATAAGGTGATTGAGCGTAAAGTATTTTGGAGCACGAGTTCATCCATCATGAGCAGACAGCTAGCTGTGAAACACATTACTGTACACTCCAGCCTGCTCTTCACCGCTTCTCTCTGTGGACTGACAGAATAATGTGGCTTCTGTTCAAAGTATGCAGCATACAAAATACATTTTATTTGCAGGATAACAGGTGCAAGCCAGGCAGGGATTGTCCACTAATGAAGTCATGGTTTATGAATGCATCGTTTTTGGACTGGGGCCGTCTTGACTTATTTCTCAATAAGCTCCCAATAAACAAATTTTTGGTTGTTAACAAATAATAAGAAATACTATAACTATATTCCATAATTACATTATAGAATAGTTTAAGAATGTATGAAATGGTTATTTATGGGTTCAGATATCACAAATTATTTTTCTTTCTTGCAAGTTGCAATGGCATTTTTTTGCTGTGGACCTGATTGTCTTAAAAGTCTCTTTAAATGAGCTTCTGTGTGATGTGTTTTTAATCAGCCAGTGCAGTAGTTGTTTAGATTGTTTTAGAAGAAATAAGCGAGTTGATCAAACCAAGATGTTGTAAAGCCAAATGAAGAGAAAAAAAATAATTTAGTCTTCTTTTCAGGTTTTGATGGTTTTAGTTATCGGCACATACATATTTATGTATAATTTTAAAATCTTTCTAAAATAATATTATTCTTTATCATTATTTTTTCCTTCTGTATTTTATTACTTTTTTTAAAATTGTGGAGTTCATTCTCACACCAGCAGCATTTTACCCCTGTCAGATCTGAGCAGCGTTTGAATCTGCTCAAAATGACTGCGGGGCGATTTGAACAAAGTCCCACAGGTCAAAGGTCGGCCTCAGCCCCACTGTTTATTTGTTTGCTTTTGTCACTCAAAATCTCTTTGGCGCTTTTTTTTTAATATCAGCCTCAAGGTGCAGCAAACAAAGCCCTGGCTGCTCCTGGAGTGCAGGGAGAGTGATGAGGTGGAGGAGAGGCTGGGATTAGGGGTGAGGGCTAGCTAAACAGGACAATTGTTTATCTTTGTGAAGTGAAGGTAGTGCTGTGCTGTCACTTTCTCATGCCCTGCATGAAAAACAAGCTCCTTCTTGTGCTTTGTGCTCTGCTAGTAGTGGTTTAATGTAGGACAACTTCTGCAGACCACTACTCATTAACCTACCTAATGTTAAAAGCTTTGATC
>JAZGTK010005229.1:0-22859 GCA_036877625.1 Ambastaia sidthimunki
CTTGTACTGCTCGCTAAAATATTGGTGGGGACAATTTTGTCATATTAAAATATTGATTGGGACTAGTACCTAGCGTCCCCCCCTAAACCTACGCCCATGCATTATGCATCACAGTATGAGCTATTAAGCTATTTACCTTGACACAAAGGATTTACTAAAATGGTCTTTGTTGGGATTGGTTTCCCTATTAATAAAAATGTACTTTGCCTTCTTGAAGCTCAAATGCAGCTTTTTTGGCTGCAGGTACTATGTCCAACCTTTTATTCTCTCTTTTGCAGGTGAAAATGAGGTCCCTGCAGAAGATGCACTTATTCTACATCTACAGCTGGCAAAGGGTCAAGAGAAGCTAGTGGAGACCTTGAGAGCTCAGCAGGTGGTGATTCGTGATCTACAGCAGAGACTGGTGGAACAACAGGGGGCGCTTCTCTCACAGCAGCATGAGATTCTCGACCAGCAGCGGCGCATGTATGAACAGATGGATGTTGTGAAGGCTCAGTATGGTCTGCTTTCTGAAACTATCAAGCAAGTCTCTTTCCAAGGCCTTCAGGGAGAACTCCAGAACTATTTTGAAAGCCACCTGGCCGGGCTTCAGAACCAGGTGCGTAGCCATCTGCAGAAGTCCTATGCTGTTCACAAAGAGGATGTGGATGCTAAAGTGATGGACGTGGTTGGAAGTGCAGGAAACCCAATACTAGGCTGCCCAAATCCTTGTGGACCTGAGGAATACTGTGACTTCCAGAAGGATCAACCTGAGTGTGAAAGGTGCACCATGTGTCCCCCTGGATTCTTCCTAGTGTCGCAGTGCTCCCCCACAGCTGATAGGATGTGCCAGGTGACAGTGTGGCCACAATTGCATTTTGCATGCAATACTTAAGAAATTGATGATTTCCAAAAGATTTTATGTGCCATTGTTACATTCTATTGAGTAACAAATATCTATTAACAGGACAGGGATGAATGCTTGGAATTACCAAGCCTATGTGGAGAGCGAGTAAAATGTCTCAATACCCCAGGTAAGCAACATAAAAGGATATATTTGATGCCACTTCAAAGTCTGCCTTCTATAGTAGTTTCTTGGGATTAACTAAGTTTCTGTTTTTTTTGTCAATCAGGTGGGTTTCGTTGTCTGGGTGTGTCTGAGAGGGAGATTTCTGCAGGGTTATGTGGTCAGGACTACTTCTACAATCAGGAACTTCAGGAGTGCCAGGCTTGCTCAGACTGTGATGGTGAACCTATTGCCATTCCCTGCACTTCCATCAGTGATGCTGTTTGTGGAACTGTTTCTGACAACACTCTCTCACAGTTTTGGGCTGCTTCCATTTCCATGCCCCCAACAAAGCGTATGTCCATCTTCCCAGGACTACAGCTCAATATCCGTGGCAAAGAAGGAAACAACCTACTGACCCATCACGTTGATTATCTAAGCTTCCAACAACATGGACTTGTCTGGACAGACTACAACTTTGCTTTAAAGCACACTTGCAGAAACTTTCTCCAGGTTGGGATGCGGATAAACAGTACTGAAGAAGAGGGTCATGATTTTAGTGGGGTTCGAATAGAGCAACCTGAGAGGAAGTTCTTCCAGGGTGTGAGTGTAAGTGCTGCAGTTGAGGTGGAACCCAATCATACTCTGGCGCTTGTCTTGAAGAGTCCCAACCAACACTGCAACCAAAGTAAGGATCTGCAAGTGTATGAGCTTGGAGGTGCTTCATTCAGCCTGCTCTGGCTATCCCATGACACTGGTGCTGTGACCATGACTGCTCAGATGTCCACAGCAGCCCACTATCACAGTAACTATCGTCCAACTTTTCGTATAGCCACTGTCTCTGATCCCTACATAGTGACCCTGACCCCTGACAACCGCGGGGTGCGTTTCAGTGAGAATGGTGTGGTAAAGTTTGTGCTCCAACAGGCCATCTATTCAATGGGACATGCCTGTGTTCGAGAGGGGTTCTCACTAATTGCCTACATCAACCAAAATGGAACCAACCATGAGGTGATACGCTCTTTCAAGTCTGGTGTCAACTACAGGGACACCTCCATCACCCTTTCAGGGTCCACAAGGGTAGACAATGGAGACTGGCTCAATTTTGAGATTATTGCACCATCTCAGTGTAATGTCCGGTACTTTGGTGATAGCTCTGGGATTAGTATGCTGAGTTTGATGTGGATTCCTACTGCTGTCTCCTGTACACTTATGGCCACTCTCTCCAAGACAGGCCTACCTTCTGGGGCAGTAAAAAATAAACCCCTGCTCTTTAGACAGATAAGTCCAAACACAGATCAGATGCGACTAGCTAGTGCAAGTGAGTCACATGCCCAGAGGAACTTTGTGTTTTCTGAGGCTGGGATGGCCAGCGTGGCCCTTAACCTAAAGCTGATCCACTCTTGTAGCGTGGTGAAACTAACCCTTTACCGACAAGATAAAGAAGGAGTTCAACCTTTAGCCCAGCAGGTTGGTGGACATATGCCTGAGGGAAGTGAGTGGACCAGTGTGGGGCTGAGAACTTCCTTCGATGTTCAAAATGGCACTGCTATCTATGTCTCTGTGGACTGTGTTCGTGGGCGAATCAATCAAATTACCCATGAGGGTGACACAAACATATCTATTCTTTGGGTGGCATCATGATCTCCAATATGCCTTAAAAAAAAAAAGGTATGATCTAAGCCTTGATAAAATTACAGCTTTTATAAAATTAAATCACACAAAGATGAAAATTAACAGGCAACAAACTTAAACAAACTTTAATTCTGTTCACTGAAAAGTTGAAATGCACAGATGCTACTGGTTATTCCAATTCTGTGTATTGTTACATAAAGGGGAATGAGGGATGTAATATTTTGAAACAATCCAGTTTAATTTTTTTTGTCTTGACTGGAACAGTGAACTTATAGCAATTTAATAATAAGTGCTGGTTGAGCAGTGACCAATTTTTTTCCAAGGCAAGGAATGTTTTCCGTGTGTGTGTGTGTATGTTAGAAAAAATGTGCAAGAATGTGAGTTGTGTTTAGTGTTTAGATGTAGTGAGGTTTTTTTATTGCACTTTACCATACTAAAGTGCAGAATGTTGTACAGTAATTAATCAAGTGTGTTCTTTTTAAATGCCTGGGATTTAAATAATCTATTTTAATAATCTATATACAATATAAAGGGGTAAGTACTTCTTTATAGGAATTAAATAATGAAATCATTTAGATTCCTTTAGTTTTTAGATTATAAATATATTTAGTACATTAAACATTCATTGTAATTTATAAGGATAAAACTATAGATTACATAAGACATTCATGTTAAGTTGCCTTAATATCTATTAAAGTAGCATATGCATTCTATTACTCTGAATACTGTGGCCGTGTGAAAATGCTGCCTTTGCATACCATGTTTAATTGTTTCTGTATGTCTAAACTGCAAAGTGAGTAAACATTATGCAACATTAATATCATTTAAAATCCACTATTTTATACTCATGTATTTTGATGCAATGACTGGTAATTCACTTACACAAGTACTGTAGAAATGATGTAATCCTTTATAAAACAAAAATAAAAAAACATCTATTTTGTCAGATAATTAAGTAAGCTTGTAATGTTTTAAATGGTGATGATGCTTGGATCTATAAAATAAAATCACACAATACATAAAAATCAAAATGATAAAAATCGGATGACTCGCATGATCAAAATAATTTTTTGTCAGATGACACAGTACCGAGCAAATTTACACTCTTAGTTTCTCAAAGTTTGGCAAAAGTCACTTTCATCAAAACAAACGCCAGAGAGTTAATACTGTTTCAGATGTACTGTACTGCATTTCTTGAAAAGATTTCTGGATTTTCCATTCTGGAATGTTCTTGATAGTGCAATTATGTGTCTGCCCAAACATGACTAGAAGTGCCTAAATTAGAGGGAAAACTTGATGGATTGTAAGAATTAATAGAATTTTTTAGTCTGCTCTGGAAATGGAAAGCAGGTGTGTGTAGAGCTCTAGTCCAGATGTTTCATGTTCAGAAGATCAAATAAGATCTCTGAATTCAAGAAAATATTTATGGCTAATGAAAAAGACAGAAAAAGATGTCTTTGTAAGATTGCAAAACACAAATAAAGAAAAATCTAGTCAATAGTAAAATTATAATTTTGTATAATACTGTATGTGATAACATTATTAAGTGGTAATATCATATATTTAACTTATTTCCTGACATGTAAAATTAAACAGGCTTTTAACCTTTTTGCTACTGCACTGTTAAAATTTCAACGTAAATTGACAGTGTTTTGATTGGCTAACCTTTTTGCCTTTTAAGTAATAAAGATTTTTAACAAGTCTTTAAGAGTGATATGCAAACTGGTAAGTGCTACATGACTGTAACTAAAAAACAGAACACCAGCTTTCTAGTTTACGGTCTAAGACGGCCAGGCCCCAGATCAGTACCAACTGATTAATTAACCATCTGATCCATGTCACTAAACTGGAAACACTGTATTAAAGTGTTCCGTTCTTATCTTATTGATTGACTTCTGGGTTCCAAATGTGCGATTGTCTTTAATGGCAATGTTTACAAGTTTCAAGATTGCAACAATTATCACTTCAACGGAGCAACCAATTGTTAAATTTTTCAAAGTTTGTAAAATTCAAGGCAAAGACATTCAAGAGTTTTGTTAAAGGCACAGTGGAACTTTTTGCATGTTTTTGCATGTGTACCAAGTATGGCTGACCATTTTCCAACACATAAGATGCTTCCCATTTTGTGTCGTCTCACATTAAGATAAGATTAAGGTCAAAGACAGGACAATATTTGTGTCATATGCAAGTTGGAAACACTAGTGCTGACATCACTTCAAATGCCTGTCAAACAGCCTATTCCTGTCCAAGTGGGCTGTACTTTAAGAAGACCTTATGGGCTTCATTACCCCATTTGATCCATAAAAAAATGGATCAAATTCTGCATGAAAAGCTGTGGATTAAAGAAACATTTAAATGATGGAAAACAAAGAAAAGTTTACTAGGAAACTAATCTCTTTTGACATCATGAATATATTGAGATCTATCATGTATTCACAAACAAATACTTAAAACAAATCATTTTACTTACAAGCAATATAAAATGACAAAAGTCCCACAAAACTCATAACTGTTTGGCGCAAGTAAACATCTTATTAAACTTCAAGGACATGATACACTTTGTTTAGATGCACTCATAAACAAACTTTGGTGTTATTGGTGCAGATTCATGGCACAGGGTAACTGTTGAACACATTTTCTACATTTAGTTTTAACTTATACTGATCTCCAAAATCAAGAATTCAGTTGAAGACATGTTCTGGGTTAAAAACAAGGTTAAAAAGGTTGTAAAAACATTTTTTGTTTGTTTTAACAAAATGAGGTATGGCGAGGTATTTTTTCTGAGGTAATTTTTAATAATTTACTTTTTAATTATTTAACTTATTAACAATTTGAAAATAATAATGAAAATAAAGCCTTCCAATTTTCCATTACATTATCATCAAAATTACTTACTGTAACTCATTACTGTAATACATTTTTTTAAACCAGCATAAAGGTAGAACAACCAATACCATTATGAAGTAAACTATTTATACTGTATATTTTGGGATACAATATGACATATTCCCTCTCTCTCTCTCTCTCTCTCTCTCTCTCCTTCTCTCTGTCTCCATCCCTTGCTCTGTTTGCTCATTAAAGGGCAGCAGGTTAATACTCACAAACACTGAGAAATTCACAGTCTGTGGCTCACAAAAGCCTTTCAATCTGTCCAAAGAGACCTTTTCCACCCATTTGGCAACATTTTCCAATAAACTCAAAAAGATGAACTTGAATCATGTTTCCTATTAGGTGTCTGTTCACAACATTTTATGCTGTGTATTATTAGTGTTGTCTAAGGCATGAATCACTACAAACGATTAACTGACCTTACTGAAGATCAAGAACAAACCCTGAGTTTTACATTTCGGACAAAATATAAAACTTAGGGTTTGTTCTTGAGGTTTATTTTCAGTTTGTTTTTCCTTGTGTTTTGTTCTGTTCTTGCTTCTTATGTTCCCTGTTCATTTAACCTATTATCAGTTTAGTGCCTCTGTTAGTTTCCATTGTTACTCTTTGAGTTCTCCTTAGTTCTGATTAGTTTCACCTGTCTTGTTTAGTTTACCTTGTGTATATATACTCCCTGGGTTTATTCAGGGGTGTTCTTTGTACACTGCTTATGACATCCAAGACCAAATGGCAAATCCAACAGGATAGAGGCTTGCTAATTATCATCTTACTAATTTGGTTCTTCCAGCACATGTGTGGATTTGATCAGTATAACAGGATTTGCTTCTCTAAGATAATTGCAGGCTGACATGTTGTCTTATGTAGTGGGTAGAGCCAGTGTGGAATCCCAGAGCAATGGGATAGGCAGGATGTTGGGTGGGATTGGCTCATCTTGTCCCAAGTTGGGTGGGATTGGCTCTACTTGTCCCAAGTTGCAGGTATAAGAAAAAACTGCCCCCCAATAATGTTCTGCACAGCTGGTCAGTTCACATTAACCCCAAGTGCCAGCTCCTCTGCCAAGGTATGTATAAGTGCAGGACCACCACCTGTTGTTTCTTGGCATAGCCTTCTAGGTGCGTTTAAAAAAAACGGTTCTTTCCACGAAATAACCAGCTAACAGCTGCATTGCTGATCAGTGTTTCTAATATAGATATATACTGCCTTTTCAAGCAATGTGAGCATGCAATTATCTCAGAGAACCAAATCCTGTTATACTGATCAAATCCACACATGTGCTGGAAGAACCAAATTAGTAAGATGATAATTAGCAAGCCTCTATCCTGTTGGATTTGCCATTTGGTCCTAGATATAGTAAGCAATGTACAAAGAACACTCCTGAACAAACCCAGGGAGTATATATACACAAGGTAAACTAAGCAAGACAGGTAAAACTAATTAGAACTAAGGAGAACTCAAAGAGTAATGATGGATTAACAAGCCGGTAAAGAAGTGCTAGCTCATTGGTTGCATAGCCACTGGACTCTTTCCTCAGCCATCTGCTACTATGGATTTTTGGATGAGCCAATCCCACCCAACATCCTGCCCATCCCATTGCTCTGGGATTCCACACTGGCTCTACCCACTACATAAGACTCACCTGCTCTGTTGCTTTCACCTAGCTCATTGGCTCCTTTGCTTCTGCTGGTTCTGCCTACCATCTGATCCTTTGCTGGTTTCGCCCAGCTCATCGGCTCCTTTACCTACACTGTTTCCGCCAAGCTCTTCAAGACTCCACTGGTGCCTCGCAGCTCCACAGCTCTGCCCTTACTGTTTACTCTCCCAGTTTCTCCTGCTCCACCCCGGGCTTCTCCATCACCAGCTCAGTTTGGTGAGGTGGATCTATTGGTTACACCTCAGTCCTCCGGGACTATGGTTCCACCTCCCCCTTCAGTCCTTCAGATTTACCATGGCTTTACAGTCCTTCAGATTCACCATGGCTCAACAATTCCTCGGCTTCACTGTGATTTGTCAGCCCTAGGGTTCCACCAGCTGCCTTGTCCCATCCGCTCCACCTTGGTCCATCATCACTCTGCACATTGTTCTGGACTTATGGCCCTCCCAACAAAAAAAACAAAAAACACACAAACACACATAGTAGCTTTTTAGCAACCACCCAGAACACCAGAGCAACACTCTGGTGTTGCCCTTAAAGCAAAGCACCTTAAAAAACAAAACATAAAATCACAACATAAAACAACAACAATAAAATCACATGTGGGTAGCATGTTGCTGGATGTATGCTAAGATGTTTAATGTATTTGCTGGATGTATTTTGCAACCACAAGTCTCCAAATCCAGAGTATCTGACCCAGTATACCTCCATTAATGTAAGTCTTTGGTAATTTCCCATCTGTTTTATCTAATAAAGCGTAGATATAACATCACTCAGATGAAAGTGTTATCACAGAACATATGCAGTACTAGAACAACCTTAAGGACTCACAATATATCGCTATACCCCTTACTTGAGGTCAATATAGATTTACATGTATCTTCTGAAATCTGTCCTCTTAAACACATGGCTGGAGTTTCTGCGTGGCAGAAGATACCCTTGGAACACCAGGAGTGATGCCACATCAGATATACAACGGCCATGTGGTAGTCCATGAGCTTGAAACTTGTCCTTTGAAAAACTTGCACTGTATCTGCTTTAAATTAACTGCCTCAAATAACAAAACAGGACAAAACTGGTTTGTAACAGAAGCTTTAACTCTAGTTGTTTCAGATTTATGGAGTGTCAATGTATTTAGCAGTTTTCATTATTGTTTTAACCGGACCTTACATCTTTATTTTGAGGTATAATATGTCATGTGTCATATACATGTCAATGTCATATACATGTCAATATGTAAAGTTCTATAAAAGTAGTTGCTTGTATGCTTGTGAGCCTCAGCATTACTACTAATACTTCTGTCACTGGTCATGCTGATCTAGTATGATGATTTGGGGATTTGAGCACTTGTCAGCTGGTCAGGCCAGCTTACTGACTAAATGTACGCTAGCTTGGCTATGCTAAGAGATCAGCTAAACCAACTTAAACCAGATAGGATCAGCAAGGCTGGTTGAAAGCACTGTTATCTGTTTTCTCTTAACATTATGTTATAGGTGATGTTATGTGGTTTTAAACTATAACATTTTACATATAATACAAATAAGGATGGAAAACTGGCTCCATGCAGTGACAGAGATATGCCTATTTTGATTCACTCTGATTTCAAAATGTAATAATTGTCAAAAAAAACTAGCATTTCTGTTTGCTTTACAGTTGAAAGTAAATTGTTGATCAAAAACCTGTAAACCACAGAATTAACACAAAAATGTGGCTTTTCCAGACAGAAGGCTTTGCTTCAAATTGTTGCCAGTCACATCTCGCGCAGACTAATGTGTTTTATCTGCAGTGATGATAAGAAATGGGGCTAAAGAGATAAAAGAGGAACTTGTGGCTTTCTATGTATAGTTGGGGTAGATATCTCAAAGCTCACAGCTATATAACAAGCAAACAAGACTTTTTAACTATACTGACAAGAAAGAGAAAACTAAGAAGAACTGGAGTTTTCTAAGTGTAAACATTGTGGCTGACTGTCAAATGCAATCTGAAAGTAAAAGAGCAAGAACATTTTTTTGCCCCTGACAACAGAATGTTGCTTTGAAGGTTTGTTGACCATAGTGCAAATCCAGCTTAGACCTTTGTGTTGCCAAGCACAGTAAATAAATAAATTGGTAGCCAGGTAGGTTATCTATTTACACACACATAATAAGATCAGTTTTTCAGTAACAAAATAACTAAACAGTAACTAAAATACACATTATGCACATAGTGGTCAGCAAAATAAATATTTAAATCTCTAGGCTGACAGAGCTCATTTGAACAGTTTTTGGTCTTGTATTTTTAATTTTAAGTCAAAAAGTGAAAGTGACATGTTTTTGTCAGATATGGTAACCCATACCAAAAATGTGACCTCTGCATTTAACCCATCACTGTTTAACACACACTGCAAGTCATGAACACACACACACCCAGAGCAGTTGTCAGCTATCACTGCAACCTACTGATTACAAGCCCGACTCACTAACCAGTTGGCCACAACTGCCCCAACTGTTGTCCTTTAGAAGCTGTTGTCCTAAAGAACAGCAGACGCAAGATTTGCCTTCTGTAAATATTTTAGTCTATAATAAAGGTAGGGCAGGCAATTTTGAATAGGTTAGCAATATTAAGCTAGCTTTGAAAGCATAACATCCACCTTCCACCAGAGTTCTCTCCAAAGCTACACCTCCTCCAAAACACATGAATCCCGTTTGCTGAGGTATGCAAATACATAGTTTGACAGCCATTTAGGACATCCTATCATTGCATTCGGACTGAACAAGTATACTCATTACATACTCAAAAAACAAAGAGTCAGTGGACAATTGTCATGTTTACAAATGTGATGTCTTAAATACACAAGGGCATTTTGTACTGTGTTGGATCTGTGGAAACTTAAGTGGTTTTGAGCACTTTTAAGGTTACAGTGCCCCCTGTAGGCTGATATCAGTCACTGTTTTCACATTGTGAACATCTTACAAATTTGCATCTCCAATGACCTAAATAATGTAATATATTTTTGTTGTTTGTTTATTAATAGATTTTTAAAAAATAATGTTTATTAATAGATGCTTTCCAAGACACTCAAGTCACAACAAAATTTTACAGAAATAGAAACAAACAGACAGATCATATAATATATGGAATGGAACATTTAAAAATAACATTAAGAAGTTAAAACATGGGCTATATCTAAAAGGTGTAAAGGTGTTTATGTGGAAGCATGTTTAAAGTGCTTTTAAATCTGACAGTACAGAAGAACAAGTCTCTGTTGTTTTGAAATGCGGGTGAGATTTAAGCTATGAATTGTTTAAAGACATGTGAGCCATGACTGCTTGTTTAAAACTACAGCTTTCCCTGTATTTACTAGAAACCTACTTCACATTTCTGCCACTTATTTTTATATGCCTTTATGTGGCTTAATGTATTAATGTGTGACTTGCCTTATGGTGTTTGGTTGGACCTTTAAAAAAACAAAAACAAATAAAAAACATTTTTCTGAAAAAAATGCCACCATATAGTGTGTATGATTGCTATGACATATAGGTGACTGTGATTGACAGAAAGTTGTAAGTGGCTGCTTGGGTGTTTTTGCTAGGTGGCTGGCCCGAGTCAAAACAATCTCTTGGTTGCTCTGTTCTGGGGAATATAAATAACAATTATAGCAATGCTAGCCTTAGCAAACACCACTAATGCAGTGGCTAATAGCAAAATCCTAAAGGAAGATATGGCTCTCTGTATTCACCTTGTGATCTATGGTAACCTGGGTGTCAACAAAACATTTCTGGTTGTGTTTAAACCTCCGGTTGTCATAGCTAATCACCACTGTGAAGGTACTGGTGGGCTTCAGTGCTCTTATAGTTTTTTATAGTAATATAAAGAGACAGCACAAAATAATTTAATATATCCCTGTATGTTATTTTTGGCCACTGGAAGGGTAACCTTACCTTACACCATCTGACCGCTGCAGCATGTGCTCCCATCCCAACTAACAGAGAACATTCTCAGAATATTGCTTAATGTTCTCTAAAAGTTCTCCCACATTTATCAGAAACGTTTTTGCAGTAATGTTAGTAGAACCTTTTTTAACATTTTTAACCCTAATCATGTATTAGAACATTAGAAAACATTATTCTTAGTGGTAAGTTTTAACAGTTTAACAAAAGTTTTTAATATTACAGAATTAAAAAGCTTAAAATAATGTTCTTAATGTGTTTATTACATAATGGAAACCTAAGGGAAACATTCGTATAGGCTGTATGTTGACCACGTTATCCATTTCAGCTAAATACTGCAAACTAACCACTTTAATGTGTAAACAAAGTTTACTCGTCAAGTAAATGATCCTTGGCTTGTTTTGTCACATTGTGTGAGGCAGAAGTCGTAACACAATTGCATTTGAAAGGAAAGTCAGTGTGGCTGCATAAGGTGAATAGCCGTAACCACAAAGGGTTGTTTTCATTCTCAGCAGTGCTGCGGTTTTCCTCTGGAATTGGGCTTTTTTTAAACTGTTGCTGCATGTTGTTTTCCCCACGGCTTAAAGGTTTGACATATTGCATAAATTATTTTTGATAGAAATGCTTGTATTGACATATTTCACTCTGCTGAATACTACTGAGTACTTCAAGAAGAAATTGTGTGTTATGCTGAAATGTAAAAAAGGCAGTGATGTTATTAAACATCCAGATAGAATTGCTTGGCAGTAACATTTATTTTTATTTTCCCATAAAAGTAAAACACATTTCAAGAGAACTGGATTTTTAAAGAGGATTTGTTATCTGTCTCTATATTTATATATAATTTCAACACACTAGTTTATAACTTTCATCTAAACATCAGTTTCTCAGAGAATCACAATTCTTTCAAGCAAAGTTGGGTGGGAAAACAAAACAAAACAAAAAAAGCTAAATTCATGGTGTTACCCTGTTTGGCTGGGTTTATGAAAACACACAAATTCCTCATATGACAAAATGATGGATGTGGTCGGTAGTCATGAAACAGCGGGAGAACACTGCTTTCAAATGCCTGAGAGCTGCTACAGGGCAAAGCTTCAGAGAGAGACACAGAGAGAAAAGAGCGCGATAGAGAGACATCAAGACTTTAAATATGCTTATATAGAGGCATGCCAGAGCTCTACACACGCTAATAATGAAGCTGCAGATAACAAGAGAAGCGAAAGACAGAGAGAAAGATAGAGATACAGTTGCAAAAGCATACAACTTCTAGCTACATAGAACATGCTTGCTTGGCAGATAAATACTTTGGATAATGCTAACACAGAGTGAGCAAGCTAGCGACAGAGTACTATATTTAAAGCTAAGCTATACATATTACCACTAGACAAACAACAGGTTACATTATATATATATATATATGGGATTGTATTTCACAAGCTCAAAAGACAAGGCATGCATGCACGTGCAGAGAAAGCAGATTTGTAGCAGCAGCGAGAAACAACACTACAGACGTTTCAAGACTACCATGATGGAAGTAAACGTGTTTGGCATGATTAAAAGAGGTTAAAATACACAAATTATGTGACATTGCTTGCCAATCCTGAAATGGGACAGAAACAAAGCCTTAAAATCTTAGAATCATAAAATTAGCATTCTGATTCCATTCTGTAAGGACACAGGTAGTAACATAGCATTAGCAAGTCTACAAAGGATTCAGCTATAAAGCAACTGAAGAATTACATTTCAACTCTTATCAAGGATGAATGTCAAAGCTAGGACACATTCAGACAACGCTCAGTTTCTTAAAACACCAAACTCAAAACATCCATTGAACATATCATACATATAAGCTAAAGTGCACAAACTCCTCTTTAAGAGAACTAGACAATACTGGCAATTAATACTAAGGCAATACAGTTACAAACACACAAAGATACAAACTGACACAGAATGTCAAGGTTGTCACTTGGGCACAAACACAACCAGCATTGGCTTTGTAACCACTGAAATATTATAGTAATTTCTTGTTAGTATATTAAAATTCAGTGGCTTCAAATGCATTTAAAGCCAGATCCTTCATACATGTATCTTTGCGGTTACAGTTACGTAATCATATTTAACACGTACATCATGTCTTTGACACACACACACACACACAAAAGCAGAATGCATCTTTCTTTTTTGATTAAATATTTTTCAATAGAGAAAATAATATTATTTACCACACAAATAGACTCTGCCTTATATACAGTACATAAATGTATTCACATAGATATGTACTTGGTCAAGAACATTAAAAGTCTATTTACACACTATTCCAGGGTAGAACCCTAATTATGCTTATGTATTATTTCTTCTCAGAATTTATACATAACATTAAATTCTGATATTAGCTCTGTTCATACCCTGAATAATCTATAATTCTGTATAACAAATCTAAATAAATACATGAATAAATTGGTAAATTAATATATATAATGCTATTATTTATGTAGGAAAGCTTTTAGTACAATTTAAGTTCCAATACTGCGTTAGGACAAATGTTTCATACATAATGTACATGTGCTATTGTTTTTTTTTTAAGGGATATTGTTTAAAGATGCTAAATGAAAGGTTGATTTAATGTTAGCATTTGACATGATGATTACCAGGAAGCTGTAAGCACCAATATGAAATCATGATCAAAAATCCTTTGTACAATTCTATATACTGCCAGTACAATAATCAACAGGTTAGTTAAAGACCCCATAAAATGGCTTGTTAAATTGAGGTTGGGCAGAATGTATTTAAGGCTTCTTTAATAGCCAATAGCCTTTAGTTTGCCACATGCTACTGGGGCAGGTGACAACATTTTATTGGATAAAACATTTTATATGCCTCCACAGAATGATTTATATATTGTTTTTCAATAGTCAATTATATTTATAAAGTAAAAAGATGCATTTTGAATGCATGTCTTTAAATGGGTATATATGTAAAAGTTAATTTTGTTAATATTTTTGAGTACATTAGCAAATGCCAGATGTCCTCACATCTAATAGACATAAAATACATGAACTTAAGGCCACAAACTCTTTTTATTTTATGGGGTCTTTAATTTTTAAGATCCTCCCCAAATTTTTGGTGCTGGTCATGATGTGGTGTGCTTTTTTCAAGATTTTACATTTGATTTGTGCTACAGACCTCTTTATATACTTATTTAATATAGATGCTAGCAGATTGTGTTTTTGTTTGTATAGGTATGTTTTGATTTTGTTAATTCAAGTCTCTTAGAACATTTATTTTCATGGTGGAGAAATCAAATCAATGAAAATCATTGTGATTTCAAAGGTTGAGTGCTTGAGTTAAGATGAATTTTTTTTGGATAAAATATGTGTCACTACTATTAGAATATAGTCATATATTAACTGGCACTTTGAATAACTGGTCAAATAGAAATTTAGGTAACAATCTGCACTAAATAGAAGCAAATACTCTTCATATTCTCACTAAACACATATAAACAAAGTCATTTCAAAGACACTAAAATAGACAGTAAAAGCAGACATAACACTTTTACAGGGCTTTTAGCCCACAGCAATGCTACAATACTAAAATCGGCATATTTTTATATGTTATTTTTTAAATCATACTATCTTTATTTGACTTTGGAGAAGAGGAATCAAAACGTTACCGTTACATTCACAACAAATCAACATCCATCCAGGGACATAAGAATGTAAGATTTTGGTGTTGTGAGTTTTTAAAGGTCTTGTCCCAGGCGCTCAATCTCTTCAATGAGGAAATCAATGTCTTCAAAGGTAGCAGCTGGGTTGGAAATGACCATGCGGAAAAAGTTGACCTTGTCTCCTTGGGGCTGGTAGCTCACCATGGTCGTTCCGTACTCCATCATTCTGGCTTTTATTACAGGTGCGACCTGTAATCAAATGCGATATATTTTATGTTGATTATATATAGATAATATACATAGAGAAAGAGACCAGAAAAGCACAAACATCTTTCAGTCAACCTCAGTCAACAAGCTAACAGCTGTGGGACTTCTAATTAAGCAATAGATACATCACATATCCATGTATACAGATCAAAGTGCTAAATTCCATAGTGGCATGCTGATAATTTTGAATCTCTGGTCCTCCCATGTCCTTTTTGGATGAACTATTCCTTTAAAGAGATCTCAAACCATAAGTCACAGCTACCAACAGGTATGCTGATTCCTACAAAATTTGCTAATATAATTTATTTTGTAATTATTGTAAGTTTCTTCCTATTCTCTTTAGGGTCAGATGCTGCCATAATTCTTAGAACAAAAGGAACAATGTGTTCATGTGTTTAAACAGATTTGTATTTCCTGAAGTAAATAGCATTTCCTGCATGCAACGAATTGCAACAATGGTGGTGAAGTCTTAGAGTTTTTCCAGTCATCTTGGTTTTAAATACACAGTTATTATTTCTGCATAAAGGTGGATATTGATGGTAAAACAGATGCAAAAAAGAGCCATTACAATTCAGTATGTAAATAGATGCAAGAAAGAAGACTAATTGCATCTCAGTATGCAAATATTGTAATGATGCCATTGCTGTTTGTTACATTTTTGTTTGTTAATACAGAAGATTCTATGTAAGTCAGCAGGAGACTTTTAAACTGTAATTTCCAAAAAAATGCATTCAAATGGATATTGATACAGTGATGTCTAACAAATGCCTGGATGTTCTTATAATCACACAATCTGACTCTGCTTTAGCTTTAACTGATCTGATTTGTTCATAGTAAGCAGTAGTTTTGAGATGGAAAGTGAGACTGTAATCTAAATAAAAAGCCATGCAGCTGCTCATCACCACATAATTACATTCACTTTCCCCTTAAATCTGTTGCAGGTGTCCAGCTACTATTAGCAGTGGACTATATCCAGCCCCTACATAACTGATCCCATTTTATTATACAAGCCTTAACAAAACTGAAATCTGTTCAGTGTCAATTTATGCATACAAAGACAAGAAAAAAGCTGCAATTTTTTTTCTGAACTGGGACTTTCCTGCGCCATAAATGCACAAAAAGGCATGCTACTTATGCTACCAAGAATCTGTGAAAACCTACCATCACTGCAGTAATATAGTAACAGGTAAAGTGTTCGCGCTACCGGTATGGGGGTAGCAGCATGTGTGGTACCTTTTTGTATGACTAGCATAACGCCATCTGTTTGGCCTAATTGCAGATTAGAGCTTTTCTGGCATGGGTGTGACTGAATGACAGCCAGCCAGTAAATGGACTCCTAATGAGTGGCTCCTCCCCCATCGGTGACAGTGATTCAGGGGACCTTTATTTGTTTGAAACATTTAAGCATTACAAACGATACCACTTTAACTGTTGTGTTCTTTTGAGATGAATTTTCGCTTTAAAGGACAGCAGACAGATATTATTGAAGCTTTAATTTTACAGTGTTGTATTTCATAACACTGCTACAACAGAGTACATTGTTATTCGAAAAGTAAAATCTAAGGAAAATATTAATTTTTCATTTCTCACCTTGTGCAGACGCTTCATTTTCTCCACCTTGTCCTCCAGGTAACGCACGCCCGGTGGAAGGTACCAGAAACACACATTGGTATGCTGAGGCTACAGGGACAAACAGGATGGCAGGATAAAAGACAAATCACAGTATGTCCACGCAATACACGCATCTATCACTCAACTTAATGCACAGGACACGCTAGCATAAATAAAGCACTCTGGGGCATTCATTTAAGATCCGTGACAGAATATGTTATTAGGGGCCATCTGGGGCCATAATGGGAATTTTTTGTCATCGTCAGTTTGAAAACAGGCATGTAATCTATTTAATCAAAAGCCTTTACTGGGTGGGGTTCCAGAGCCTGAGCAAGAGGTTCATGAACACTCTACAGTCCATTAGAAGCTCTTGTTCTCAGAGTATGACTCCAGGGACCACACAGAAGAAGAATGCTTCAGAGGGAATCTTTTTTATAATGTGCTAGGTAAAATTTTTTCGAGTATTAAATGGATAAAAAATGTAAATAAGTAAAAGTAGTAAATTAAAGCTTAGAATTAAAAATGTAAATAAAATTATGTAAATCATTATGAAATAACACTATATATCTTATATATAAATTTATATTAGCTGTGTCAGTTTAAATGCAGGGACAAATTAACAATACATGCATTTATGCTACAACAGGCCAAACCATTATAAAAGTATAAAACACTTGCCTTTCCATCGAAGACCATCTGATATCCTTCCCTGTCCTTGATCTTGTTGTACAGATATTCTGACAGCTCCAGACATTTATCAATCTGAGCTTCAAAACCAATAGTGCCCTTCAGAGAGTAAGAATGTCTTAATATAAGCAGGTATCTATATTTATTTCAGTATCAGCAGAAGAGGTCGATTCTTTAAAGATGGCAGTGCTGCCCCAAAATATAATGCTGTGTGTCAAGGGTTCACATTTTCTATTGCTGTGATAATGCAGACAAAATTAAACTGTTCTCTTGGGGTTTTTGGCAGTTTTAAATTTACTGTTATAATGTCTCAGTTTTTATTTTTAAAGGTTTTACTAGTTTTTAGCATGGTTTTAACATGGCTCTGTGCATTAGACGACTGTGCATCATTTATATGTGAAAGGTCTGTGACTATTTGGCTGTTTGTGACAAAATAAATACATCACAAGCCTAAAAGACTGTATAAGTAGCTATTTGGGTGAAAATAAATGATAGCCGCTTATCCAGCACACCATCTCTCTGTGTGTGTGGCATGAATCTGTCAGTATGTTACGTTACTGCACAAAAATCCCACAGTACTCTCTAGGGCACAGAAACAACAATCCCATATGTGGGACCATTAAATAGTTTTGACCAATTTTAAAATATATTTTTCTTTCTGTTTGCCACTCATTTATAGTATATAGTATATGCAAGTAGTTTCATACTAAAAGTCAACAATGTAGTTTGTGTAACACTAAGATAATTATCCATCTACTCAGTCTACAAAGATAAAGAAGATAAGTGAAAGTGACATATTTTGTGAAATGTGTACTCTGCATTTAACCTATCACAGAAGTGAACACACACTGCATGTTGTGAACACACACACAGAGCAGACGGCAGCACTGCTGTGCCCGGGGAGCAATCAGGGGTAGGCACCTCATTTGCTACCTGCTGGCATTGGAATTGAACCGGCAACCTTCTGTTGCACTTTAACCACCACAACCACCACAGTTCCTTTTCAGGAACTCGAGCTGCATCGAAACGCTTTGGGAACGCCTCCAGCTTTTATGCACTCTGAATCACGTGTAAAATCCGTCCAACGAGGATACGTCCATACGTCTCAGACAGGGTGACGTCACGAACAGGAAGCTTAAAAGCACATGCGCTGAGCAAACCGGTAACTTCTGTCATTCAGCAAAGCGCTTCGTGCAAAGCGCTTCGGGTCTAAATGCGATCGCTTCGCTCCCGGAGGGCTTTTTTTTTGAGGAAAGAGCCTCCGCTAGCGTTCATCGCGACGCTTGCTTGGTTGCTAGACGGGAGCAGCCCCAGCCATGTACCAACTCCTCCTACAGGGACTCATGAAAACGGAGCATTTCGTCCCCCCCCTCGTCCCCTTAGGGGTGTGGCTGACGCAGCGCCCTGGGTCGAAGTCCGGAAAACCAAGGCAGGATCTAAGGACCGTCTTGGTTTCAGAGAGGGCTTTGACCAAGTGCTCCTGACAATTACAAGTTATGACCTCAGGGGGCAGCCCCATCTGGAGAGCAGTGGTTTACATCTCATTACACGATGCCGCACCTCCTCAGTGCCCTCTGGAGGCCACTTCGGGTGCTTCGGTTTGCCAAATTCAGCAAGCATGGGGGAAGCGCCACCTCTATGGAGGTCCCTGGTGAGTTTGAACCGGACGTTCCCTGCAGGGTTTCCTTTACAGGGCACAGGTCTATTTACCCCAAAAATGCCAGAGAGACCATCTGGCAGCCTGGGAAAGGCTACCACACATGTCTCAATGGGTCCTGCACACAGTAGAACTTGGCTACAGAATTTAATTCTATCACCATTCACCTACTTTCGGCGGGGTTCTCGCCACATTAATGGATCCAGCGCAAGCTCTGGTTATGGAGCAAGAAGTACAAACTCTCCTGAGGAAGGAGCCATTGAGGTGGTACCTCCGCAGCAGAAAGAGTTAGGGCTCTACAGCTGTTACTTCTTTGTTCCCAAGAAGGATGGAGGGTTGCATCCTTTTTTAGATCTGTGTCTCCTGAACCACTCAGTCATGAGACTGAAGTTCAAGATGCTGACTGTGAAACAGATCGTGTCCCAAATCAGGTCTGAGGACTGGTTTGTCACGATAGATCTGAAAGATGCATATTTTCATATACCCATCCTTCCTCAACATAGGAAGTTTCTGAGGTTTGCTTTCAGGGGCGAAGCTTACCAATATCGGGTTCTTCTTTTCGGCCTGGCACTCTCACCCCGTACTTTTGGTAAAGTTGTGGATGCAGCGCTGGCTCCCCTGCGACACCAGGGCATCCCATACTCAATTATATAGACGATTGGTTGGTATTAGCTCAGAGCAGGTGGTAGTTCGGCATTGAGATGTCGTTTTAAACCACATGAAACAGTTGGGGTTCAGACTGAACACAGAGAAAAGTGTGCTTCTTCAGCGCAGAGAACAACTTATCTGGGTGTAGTTTGGGATTTGACCACGATGTGGGCACATCTGTCTCCTGCTTGAGTAGTTTCGATCCTAAGTACAGTCATGAGTCAAAGAAGGCCAGTCACTCACTGTAAAGCAGTTTAACAATTGCTAGGTCTCATGGCAGCTGCGTCCAATGTGATTCCATTCGGCCTGCTGCACATGAGGCCCTTACAGTGGTGGCTAAAAACCAAGGGGTTTTCCCCAAGGGGAAATCCTTCCGCAAATCAAGGTCACGTGGTGCTGCCTTCGGGCCTTAGATACATGGAAGAAAACCTTGGTTCCTCATTCAGGGCCCGGTACTGGGAGCTCTTTGCTGCCGCGTCTCACTTGCGACAGATGCATCCCTCACCAGTTAGGGTCTGGCATTTTCCTCCCAGATCTGAGAAGACAGCATGTGGTCTGTGGAGAGGTCGCCACCTTTCTTGGCACATAAATTGTCTGGGGATGTTAGCAGTAATCTACGCTCTCAGGCATTTTCCTTCCAGATCTGAGAAGACAGCATGTGCTAGTTCGCACAGACAACACAGCTGTTGTATCTGACATCAATCACCAAGGAGGTCTGCGCTCATGCCCACTTTACAAGTTGGCGCACCAGATCCTTGTGTGGTCCCAGGGAAAACTCCTCTCGCTGAGAGCGGCCTATATCTCTGGGTGTCTCAATGTAGGAGCAGACATCCTGTCAAGGCAGTGGCCGAGGCCCTGAGGTGGTGAAGCAGATATGGAGAATCTATGGGCAAGCCCAAGGGGACCTATTCGCCTCTCGAAAGACAGCACAGTGTCCCCTTTAGTTCTCTCTAGCTCATGGCACAGACTTGTCATGGTACAGGATTGGCTGAGGCTTTATCTGTATGCATTTTCCTGGATCGCTCTGCTCCTGGGAGTTCTGGAGAGAGTCCGCAAGGATGCGGTATCTGTGCTCTTAGTGGCCCCGTTCTGGCAGAACCGAGCCTGGTTCTCTGATCTCATGGCTTTCCTGGACAGCTTGCCTGGGGAGATCCTCTTGAAGGGGGACCGTCTATCTCAGGCAGGGGGCGCCATTGTGCACCCCTGCCCAGAGCTGTAAGGCGGTGGGTATGGCCCCTGAGGGGGCACATCTCATAGCCTCTGGTCTCTCAACTGTGGTTGTTGAGACCATCCTCCAATCCAGAGCTCCCTCCACGAGGAAACTGTATGCCCTGAAGTGAAAACTCTTTAATTCTTGGTGCAAAGACCGCCAGCTGGACTGAGGCTGAGGCTTGACTGTGCAATTTCACACAGGAGGCAGGGGAACCTTCAGTCTGGTGAAGTGGGCATCTCGTTCCCAAAGCATTTCGACGCAGCTCAAGTTCCTAAAAGGGAACGTCTCAGGTTACATATGTAACCCAGGTCCCCTAAGGGAACGAGACGCTGCATTTCCGGCCATACTTCCAGTACCACTGCCTGCGCTTGCTTCATTTCTTTTCGAAGCTACCGGTTTGCTCAGCGCATGTATTTTTAAGCTTCCTGGTCGTGACGTCACCCCATCTGTGACGTATTTTACACGTGATTCAGAACGCACAACAGCTGGAGGCATTCCCAAAGCATTTCGACGCAGCATCTCGTTTTTGTTCATGGCGCCAGGAGGTGCTTTCCGGGAGGGGGGAGTGCTGTCACAGTTTCTATTCATTGTCTCTTGTGTTCCCTTGTTTCCGTTCTATGTTTAAGTCATTATTAGTTCTTATTTTTAATTTTTGCATTAATTATCTCATTTGTTAGATGGGATACAGTGGGGTGGAAAAGCACCAAAACAGGTCATAGTGTAAACATATATATATATAATTGTTTTACTTTTTTTTTTAACATTTTTTGTATTTATATATTTCTGATTTTGGCAGGTTTGGGATTCCAAAGTGCAATCATTATTTTGAATTCCTACTCCAGTCAGCAATATCACAGAGCATTAGATTCCTAAATTGCTCCTCGTACCTTTGCTCTCCACATCAGCCAGAGTTTAAAGATGTCCACATGACGTCCACACTGCAGGGCTTTGTCCCCTGTGTCATAAGACAGATCATAATGTTTGTCCTGCTGGAAAAGATAACAGGCCTGCATCTGGTTGCAGCTCTGCATTAGTCCCTAGAAGAAACAACAGGAGGAAGAAAACTATGTTTTTCTTTGATGAGTTCTTAGACAATTTATTAAACATACTGAGTATGTTATGGTCTCACCTCCTCTCGAACCAATAGGGCAGAGCATTGCAAGGGCACGGCCATCATTTTATGAGGGTTCCAGGTCATGGAATTAGCTCTTAAAATGACAATATGGACAGAATCATTTGTAAACATTTCATTGAATTTGCTTTGAGTAAATAGCTACAATTTATTTTCTTTAATTTAGCTTGGATTTATATCTGAAGCAGTGAGCTTTGGAGCAAAAATTCATATCAATAGAAAAATCATCAACCAAATCTGATCACTTAGAGGAAAACATTTAAAGATACATAAATCCATGGAAATTCATATGAAGTCATTAAATCACATTAAGCACATAAGAACTGACCTCTCGACTCCATTTAGCTTCCATCTGTGTTTACGGGACATCAGCAAGCTTCCACCCCAGGCTCCCTATATAAACACATACCTTACATTCACTTAACTTAAAACATCTAAAGCTCATGTACACAAGGCAATGTCCACCTTGTCTTATTACCAAAATGTTTTGTCAAGGTCAAACTTTCATTATTTTTCTCCCTCCTGACCCACACCTTGTTTTCCGTACATAAATTGTATGTTCAAATTGAAGGGGGAATAGGGGGTCCCTAACCCCCACAGGTGGACCCTAATCCAAAAAGGACCTAATTGAAAAAAAATCATATTTTTTAAAGTCATATTTTATTCAATATTTATTAGTAATTCAAAATGCCCAGGTGTGCCACACTGTTTTCTGAGACACTTACAGAGTGGAACTGACACATTGACCTTTGTCTACATTTTAAGTTACAAATGTCAAAGTTACAAAATGTATTCTCAAAATTATCTACAAAATTAAAATCACTTAAATTACTATAATTAGCTGCACGTTTACAGTTTTTAAAAAATACTAGCAAGTATTTTAGGTAA
>JAZGTK010005230.1:8739-22859 GCA_036877625.1 Ambastaia sidthimunki
TGGGTTCGATCCCAGGGAACACAAGTACTGATAAAAATGTATACCTTGAATTCACTGTAAGTCACTTTGGATAAAAGCATCTGCCAAATGAATAAATGTAAATTATTTGGTTGTTTGACTGAATCCTGCAATCTCCTAAGACTCCTCATTTTGAGTTTTGATCACTCCAGCTCAACTATATCAAGTATTTGGTGCATGCATGTTTTACAGTTCATAAAATGTTTCTGTCTTTGTTTGATAAGTAAAGACAGCTTGAACCTACAGTCTTAAGTCTGCATTGAATTTTTATGACTACTGAGAACCACCATAACATTACACATGCTAAAATACAGGGCCACACTACATGCATTTCATTTTGTCATCAGTCTTAAATCATCAGTACTAAAACTAGATCACAAGATTAGTTTAGAAAGATTTAGAAATTATATTAATAAAAACAGGGTGTATGATAGAAATGTATGTAGGCTCTTATGTAGTTAAGAGCATTTACAAACTTTTAACACTTTAAACTTAAAATGTTTAAAGCACTGAATGTAAGTTTATTTAATTTTTTGTAAGCATAATTATGCAATACCTCTTACATAATATTCCTAAAAGTTTCATTAAGGCATTAAAAAGGCATGTTTTGAATACTGCGGATTCAGACACAGGGACATACTCTCTGCTAAGGAGCTGAGGATTTTATTTTGGGAAATAAGGTTAGATTATGTGTAGTGTTGTGAGTACTACAAAACCAGGAAGCTTAACAGGCATATATTTTCTGCCCTATATGCTAAAGTAACTTACATTTACCAGTTAGCAAGCTATTAATGTATCATTTTAACATTGTAAAAATTCTTGAAAACAGTTTTCCCAACATTTGGGTTTATTTTCAAAAAACAAACAGCTCAATGTTTTTGCAAAGCATGTTTTTTAATGCACAATGTCAATTGTCAACAGTTTATCATTGTTTTTACAATGCTAAACTCACTGGACTACAAACAAATATAAACATGTTGCCACTTATGCCAATCTCTGTAGAACAGGCAGTTTGTTGCCAGGAATCAACTGCCTCTCTGCTCCCTTCTCTGTCACAATGGCAAGATGTATAACTCCACCACTCACATTGTCTCTGTCCATAGCTAATGCCAAAGCTGAGAAAAAATATGCATAGGGTGTAAATAATTCTGTGACAGTGTGATTGTTTTTTTATTTTGCACAATAAAAATGTAGAGTGAGGGAGACAGAGAAAAGAAAGACCAACTTTAACAGCACATGGAATCATCTCGTACCATTAGTTATAAAAGTGAGACACTCTTCCCTTGTCATTCCAGACTTGAACTTTGCATCAACATATCCATAGATATAAGTGCTGCCAGACCCACCAACAGTGAACTCCTGCTCCACAACCATACCTCCAAGAGCCACTAGAAACACCTGGTAGTGAAATTAAATGCTTATTGTACATGGATAGTAAATTCATGTTAGTACACTTATCATCAAACTTAATAAAGCTGCAGGTTAACATTTACACATGCCTAATAATTATGCAGTAAAATTGCTTTTCATTCCAGTAATCTCATGGAAAACCTAAAACGCAATTCACAGTTTACATTCCAAACAGCAATCAGCAAATCTTAAAGTTAAACAGATTTGAACTTTTCTTTACATGGTCAAGTTACTTGACTTTTTAAGAACATACATTGCACACATAATACCTGAGGGCCCTTCTTGCGGTCCCAACCAGCCACAATAAACCCTGCACTGAGTTCATCCCGATGGGTGTAGCAAAAGCTCTTCATAATGGATGCAGTAGATTGGACCAATGGGGGTTCCTCCATTTGCATACTAAAAAATATATAAATATATTTAATATATAAATAAAAAGTTCTTACAACGATGATGACATTTAATACTATTTAAGTTATTCTGTACTATCTATAATAATTATGATCTGTTCCTTCCCACGTTCGTACAGTAAACTAGGTGAAAATGTAAGTGAAGTGTTAAACAGGGCTAGATGGCTTCACCATCACTGTCATCAGTATATAGGCTTTGCATTCACTGTTGCAAGAATAAGGGGAGAATAAACTTGATGTGGTCCACCTGTGAAAACTGAGCTGATGAATGACCGCATTTGTGACCGCCTGAGCATCAGCCAGAGATCCAGCCATGCAGCAAAATATCCTGTCATGAATCTGGACAACTTTGTTGATCACCCTTGAGGAAACAAATTCTCTGAAAAAACGACATATCCCTGGTGTTAAATAAGTGCTTCAGATGTGACTATAGAAAGTTACATTAGTGACATTAGATGAATGCTTCAAATGTGACACTTACTCTCCCATCGAGGCTCGTGAGTCAGATCCAATCATCACTCCCCCGTCATATTTTACTGCAATAATGGTTGTCTAGAATTGTTTTTCGTTAAATAAATATTATTTTACTGAGTTTCATTTATACTGAGAGTATAGGAGTATGCAATGGCTTTGAGTTGACAACGTGCACAAATGCTTTCGTTTTCAATGCACAAAGCTGGAAACTCAAAACATGTGGCAGGATTTTAGCGTATTAGTATATTTTTACAATTTGTTGTACAACTGCATATTATGACAACAGTATATATCAAACAGTATATATCAATGTTGAAACATACCATGTACACGCTACTACTCCAATGCCCAGCGTATTTAAAAAAATATCAATCGTCTTACCCCGGTACTGACTTTAGATGACCTCCATTCGCCATCGACACTCGTTTTAGAAAACATTTTGTATTAGGTTTTTCTGTCGTTTGCTGTGCACCTTCTGTTTCCCTTCGTGGATGACGGGCGGTGGTGACGAGTTTCCTTATACCCGAACGTGCGCCTGCCCTCCATTCTGTGCGAGAATCAGCTGAACTGAGTAAGGCGACGATGACTTCTCCATACGTGGTCGAGCTTAAAAGTGGCGGCTTCAGCTTTGAAAATTGTGTCAGGTACGTGTGAAAGATTGGTTCATTGTAATTGTAATACTTTCATGATCAAACTTAATATAGATCTTCGCTTTTGAGTTTTGTAAGGTCACACTAAATGAAAGTGAAAGAAAATCTTGCAGAAAGTCCTATGTGAAATGTTCCTTAGCTACATTTTTCCAAGTTTTACAAAATTCATATACATATATAAAAATATAACATAAAAAACATATATAAAAATAACCATAGTAACCTTACTTTTACATTTAAGGAAACAAATTGTGTGCTGAATTGAAAAGCAGTGTATGTGCACAATAGGTTATGATACAGTATCTGTTGTCAACAGAAACTCACGAATTCAGGCTTCAGGGGAACAAAGCACTAAGTTAAAAGCTAAGAAAACCGGAACAACAATTGCTGGACTCATTTTCAAGGTGAAACAGTTTTAACTGCCCATAATGGGATGTGAATGTTTCTGTATCTTACTTGCTAGAGCATTGTGTTAGCACTGCAAAGGTTGTGGGTATGATTTCCATAGAACACACATACTGATAAATATGTATAGCTTGAATGTATGTAATTTGCTTTGTATGAAAACATCTGTTAAATGCATAAATGAACCAGTGGCCTTTTTAACTGTTATCTGTATTCCTTTGCGTTTTAGGATGGGGTGGTTCTTGGAGCAGATACTAGGGCCACATCTGGAGAGGTTGTGGCAGACAAAAACTGCAGCAAGATTCACTACATAACCCCAAACATTTAGTAAGCATCTCTTTACTCATGTAGTTTAAGTAATACTAACTATTGTAAGTACAGTACTGTGCATGCCTTGATTCTTTACAGAATTTACTCCTTTTCATAAAAACAGCTTTTGTTTTTAGCACACACAGTTTTTAAGGTAGTTTTGCAGGTATCTTGGGAAATGTTTGAAAAGCTGTCTTGATATTTTCTACTGACAGAACAAAAGGGAAAAATGAATCCTTCTAATCTTAATATGTTTTTTGTTTATATGTTACTTTTATATTATTGTCTCCTGCAGCTGTTGTGGTGCTGGAACAGCTGCAGATACAGAGAAAACTACAGACATGCTGCGCTCCAATCTGGCTCTCCAGATCCTCTCCATGGGCCGTAACCCTCGCCTCATTATGGCCTGTCGCATTTTACAGGACTTTCTTTACAGGTATAGCAAACATTAATTGAGCAGAAGTACTAAAGTTTCTAAATACAGACAGACACTGAAGGCCAGTAATGTACCTCTCTGTGACATTATTTAGAAAACTGTGAGCTTCCATATAAATGTCAGACCCATTTGTCAGGAGAATTTCAGGAATTCAGGTGCCCAGTCAGAGTCATTTGCCTTTTTCAGTCTTTCAATTTAGTCAGTAAAGTACCAATAAGATATCATGTGTAAACAGGAGCTTTTGGATTGCAGATGAAGCCTTTACCTGCACTGTTCACAAAATTCAAATAAGTCGTCTGATGTTATGATTTGTTGGGGTCAAGAGCAACTGCAGGAATGTAATTGTCACACAAATGAAAACATTGGCCAAATACAGATTGTGTATGTTCAGATACAAAGCCATGTTTTCACACAAAACTGGTGGCAGTGCAGCTGTATTGAGCTCATGACCTCACAGACTTTACCAGTATTTGCACTGATGTATGAATGACATATTACCAGTAAAAAGACAAAACGTTTGCACAATTGTGTATTTGGTGAACTGAAATCAACATCAAAAATCAAGTACTGTAGGGGGTAATATTTGTGTTGCTTTTAAATGTAGGCACAAGGGGCAAATCAGTGCCATGCTGCTGTTGGGTGGAGTGGACTGCACAGGCCCTCATATCTTTACAGTTGGTCCATATGGCTCTGTTAACAAAGCTCCATTTGCAACAATGGGTCAGTATCTCATATAAGTGTCCCATGTATATTAAACTTACAGAATAATTATACATTATGGGTTCTTTTCCTCAAGCAAAATAAAATAATAATAGTCTGTAAATATGTATTGAACTATAGTCTGTTTGTGTTAATATGAATTTTATTTTTCAAGGTATTTTAAGCAAAAAGCATACATAATGTAAAACATTTTACTTTAATTATAGGTTCTGGTGACCTTCCTGCTTTAGCCGTATTTGAAGACCGTTATAAACCCAATATGACAGTAGGTTGCTGAACTTTACTGGGTTTCAATAAATATGTTACAGCAATACAAAAGTATTGCTTGAATATAAAAATACAATATAATCATATTTGTTTCTCTACAATTTAGATTTAAGCATTCCTAAACACTGCTCATATCTAAATGAAAATTTGTGTGACTGTTCACAAAGGAGGAGGAAGCAAAACTACTGGTTCGAGATGCAATAAATGCAGGAATCATGAATGACCTTGGATCTGGAAGCAACGTAGACCTCTGTGTCATTAAAAGAAATGGTACAGATTACATACGACCATTTGAGAGTTCAAACTACAAAAGTGAGAGGTAAAATCTTTTTCTGGTTTCTTACTTTTCCTTATTCTGCAGTCCATCATATCCTCTTTTTAGTTTATCTTTGGCCTGAATAGCCCACTGATGGATGGCAGAATGCTTTGTCATTATATTATTTCAACGGAGATAAAAACAAAGTAGGTCATAATGGAGAATAACTGAAACAGAAAAAAAATATCAAATAGCCAACCTTTCCAAATGAAGATATTTGTACATATTTTGATATATAACGTCTATCTTTGTAATCAACAGGCAGGCAACATATAAATATCCGAAAGGAACAACTCCTGTCCTTAACCAACAGAGCACACACCTGGAGCTGGATTTAGTGGAGGAGACAGTGCAGCGAATGGAGTTAGCACAGTAGCTAATGTACAGGGCTAAAACAAAAAGTTGCATGATATTGTTTGTTGACCTCTATAGGTTATAGAGGTTATATAATAAGGAAATCATTTTGCAATTCAGCAGTAAAGTTCTTTTTTTACAGTGCAGAGAGTAAATTCACATTTAAAATTTTGGGACTGAAAAGATAAATGGTATTGCTGTTTGTTTTTAAGGGGAAAGACTTTCATGTCACATTCATGTTTCACTCATGTCAAATGAGATGTGTTTATTTTAAATGTGTCATTAAGTTCCTTACAACGTCCAGTAAGCAAGACAAAGATTACAGTTTGGCCCAGATGTAATAAAAAAATCTACATACACAAGCATACTGTGTAGGCTTATGTGAATAAATATACGTTTATTAGACTAAATCTGTTTGCTGTTAATTAAATAATTTGGTATAATGAGATATTATGAAAAATGTAATCCAATGATTTGACTAAAAATAACAATAGTACTATAACATTTGATTTATCTGGTCAATAAACAACAGGATGCAGGTAATGGACGGGTTACAAATGACACTGGAAGACTCCACAAAAGTAAATTGGACAGGATCTGGGCAGCAACTAGTGAATCTAGGATGGAAAGAGAGAATGGAAAAAATATTAAAAGGCTTATGGGCCTTTGGGCCGCTCTTATGCTTTGGGTTCTACATTATTTAAATAACATATATTACAAAATAGATTAAATAGCTACACACATTCGAAAGAATTACTATTTCTAAACTGACAATACTTTGGAGAGTATTACAAGTTTATATTAAAATCCTCATTTTTTAAAACATTCTTGCACTGCATGCTTTTGTGGTGAATACTTTTCTCCTGTCTTGCATTGTGCTGACAGAACCTACAATTTCAGTCTCTGCCAAGTAACTTATTGCATCAGAGAAATTACCTTTTCTGATTCGCTCGTGATTTCAACATAGTGCAGGTAAAAACACAACTAAAACAGGCGAAAAATACAACTGTAATGATGTCCACATTAGAAACACCTGTTGTGTTACAATGTGTTACTGCCATTGTCATGATTATTTAACATTGAGTCATGCAACATGATTGCGCATCACGCATATTTGGTAAAACCAAATTAGGAGAGGATGCAGGGCTCATAACAAACAACATAAAGTGCGGCACTTTTTGTATTTGACTCTTAACATTGATTTGATTTTTAACATTTGTAATTGTTTAAAGTTTTCTGTTCGTTATAATCATAAAAATTTCTGATCATGCTGTTAGTTAGCGGCTCAGTTAAAAAGGTGGACGATTTCCACCTTTTATCCACACAATACGCTGCAAAAGCCATGCAAACTTCATGAATAAATACAGTGAGATTGTCTGTATCGGGGATTTAAATGCAAAGAATATTTCTCAAGCTAGGGTGCCGCCGGTGAATCTTCCACCGTGGATTATATGTGAAAACATCAGATCAACTCAACATCAGATCAACTCAACATCAGATCAACTCAACATCAGATCGACTGAAACAATAATTTCAGTTTCGATTTCAAAGCTGAGAAACGAGGAAGAGTTCAGGCTGTATCCGTTGCAGGAACTATTTTGCTTTAAGGTTCTCTGCGTTAAATAAAAATGGCTCTCCTTGATGTCTGCGGAATATCAGACTGGGTTAAAGAAGACATGTTCAACTCAAAGAACGCGTCTGTTGATAGAGTCAATCACTACAGTTTCGCAGCCCGGGAAGCAGAGCTGGCAGTTCCGATCGGAGTTTACGTGAGTAGCACCTTTCGCTATCATTCTTCACCACGAGTCTTTTCATGTAATACTTTGTAAACGCAATCGAGTCTGGGCTGCGGTATCAGTATCCATTTGACTTTACGTAAAGTGATATCTGTTAAGTTTTTTTTGTTACAAAAAAAATGCATTATTTAATGTAGCGACAGTTAACCCTTTGTTGGTCTTCAGTATGTTATAATGGTTCAGATAATATGTGGCACTGTAAAATTTGAAAGCTTACACTATGATTTTTCTGTATCATTTACTTATTTTCCAGCCAGCTGAGTTTTTAAAACCCCTTACAGACAGCGAGGATGGAGTAGAGGGCGTCAGGATTAAGCTGGAACATGGCACCACCACTCTGGCCTTTAAATTTCAGCATGGGGTGATGGTGGCTGTGGACTCAAGAGCCTCTTCAGGGTCTTACATTAGTAAGTTAAGATCAAGCATTACTAAAAAATAAACCCTTTCACCTATGGTGATACAAACTCATCAACATACAGACAAATCTACAAACACTTTAGTGTATTGCAACACAGCCGCCTTACAAACAGTATGTGTGATATGCTGTATGTGGGTTAGAGAAGTATGATGTCAGATGTTTCTAAAGTTAGGGCATTAGTTCCTTAAGTGCCTTTTAAATACTCTATCACTGTCACCAATTATTTTGGGGGAAAAATTCTGTTGTTTGTCCTTACAATGGTAGTGGGTTGTGCCTGACACTTCACAAACTTCAAAAGGACACAAAAGAACTGATCTGAACTCATACAGATGGGTTTAGAGAAAAATAATTATTAAAAATAAATAAAATTTAACCATTATTGATAAATGAAATTCCTGACTTGTGCCATTTCTCTGCACACGCTTTCACAAGAGTGCTAATGCAGTTCAGGAATTCACATTAAGATCTGATAAAATCTTACAACGTACGGTATTCATGCAAGACCCCACTTTACCGACTCTTCAACTGTGTAAGCGTTACATTTTCATTTTTGGGTGAACTGTTCCTTTAAGAAATTTGGTGAAACATCCCACACTAGTATTTAATTATTAATAAATGATAAGTGCAACCTGGCCACCTTTTCAAACCATTTCTCTGCCTTCCCTGCCTGAGATAGTTGGCATAGGCTCCAGCACCCCCTGTGACCCCCATAGGGATAAACAGAAGAGATAAATAATGGATGATTAGTACAAACCTTCAGTTAACTAAGGCATCATGAACACAAACACACACAACTAAGCACAGGCATGTTCTGTATCTGAATTCATGCGGGGCTGATTTGGTCTTTATTATTTCAGGCACTCAGATGTTTAAGAAGGTGATTGAGATCAATCCCTATCTATTGGGGACCATGTCTGGAAGTGCTGCAGACTGTGTGTATTGGGAGAGGCTTCTGGCCAAAGAGTGCAGGTGAGCCTCATCTACAACACCTGGTCTAAACTAAAATACTAACTAAATTAGTTCCAAATGAAGCTAAAGCAGAAACAGCCATCATACATTTATAAAGATGTTACACTTAAATTAACATTATTATGAATTACAAAATTTCCCTCAGGATTTACAAGATGAGGAACAAGGAGAGGATTTCTGTATCTGCTGCCTCCAAGCTGCTGGCTAATATGGTGGCAAATTACAGAGGCATGGGTCTTTCTATGGGTACCATGATCTGTGGCTGGGACAAGAAGGCAAGATTTAACTACTAGAACTGAACTAGAATACTGAGATCAGAACTAGAATACTGAGATCAAGCAATACAGATGCATTGCTGGGATGTCAATGATAAAAACCACCATGCAACACACTTACTGATTCACATTCATACATTCTAAACAAACACACTGAAAGATGCCATGAAACCATAATGCCACAATGATACAGTCATCCATTATTTATTCATTTATCTGATGCCAGAAAGATAAGAAGAAGCAAACATGTTGTTTTGGCGACTTGGTTTTTAACAAAGTGCTTTTGAGTTCTAAAATTACAGTGTTTTGATATTAAAATGGGGTCTTATATGTCAAAAGATAAAGGAAAATTTTATTCTCTGTTTTCTTTAAAATAAATAACAAGAGCATTTTCTGTGCTGTTTTGACTTAAAACTGCTGTGCTTAATTATTTTATTACAACTAAAGTTAAGCATTTAGCAAGCATAACTACCAACAGAATTGCAAAAATAATGAACGAGACCTCCAAGAACACTGTATTTTCCTTTACCTGTGTTTTAATCACTTTATGTAAATTAATGCAGGGTCCTGGGTTATATTATGTTGATGACAACGGGCTGCGACTGAGTGGGAACATGTTTTCTACGGGGTCTGGGAACCCTTATGCTTATGGTGTGATGGACAGTGGATATCGCTACGACCTGACCGTGCCAGAGGCCTATCAGTTGGCCCAGCGAGCTATATTCCATGCCACACATAGGGATGCCTACTCTGGTGGAACAGTGAACAGTAAGTGTAAAATATACAGTAAAGACTGTTGCTTCTCACTTCACATTCAGTAATTCAGTTCATATAATACAGATTCTCCCTTGCAGTGTATCACATGAAAGAAACTGGCTGGATTAAAGTGTCCCAGGAAGATGTTGGGGACCTGTACCATCGCTTTGCTGCAGAGAAAAAGTGAAATTATTGATTTGAATAGTGAAAACACAATAAACCCTTTTACAAACAAACATTGCCTGTTATTTGACTTAAGTGATCATGTTAGATTGATTAATATAGTTTATAGTTATTTATATTTATTTAATTCTAATTATGAAACAGATGTGAATATAATTAACATTACACATAGCTGTGTCTTTTATCACATTATACTCTTTAAAATATATTTTTAGCATTTAATAGGTAACTATAATAAAAGCTGACCTTTAAATCATATTGTAATAGATTTTTGTAATTTCTCAGAAAATAATTTATTTGAAAGACCACAAGCTAAGGTAATGTAGAAAAAAGAAATATCACATGCCAAACATAATAACAACACCCTGGAAAGTCCCGAAACTCTCTTTTACTTTCTTTTCTATTCAGTTACTGCTGATGCCAAGCCAAGCCAAGCTAACACTGACCTGAATGCAGCGGGTGGAGAGACAATAAACAAATCAAATACAAACAAGCTGCTCTCAACCTTCAACACTAATATATTTATATCTGATCAATGATTATTCACTTTTACTGCCACAGGATCAATCCTAACATTCATGTAATAAAAAATATGAAACATGTTGTGGATGACAAAGAAGGGAAGAAGTAAAACACATAAAAGGATTTGAGAGAACCTTAATGACCCATCACTCATGTCTATTTGGGGCTAATCAAAACTTTCTGTAGCAGGTGAAGCGTTTATTCTGCACTTTTTACAAAATTTGAATAAGTCGCCTAATATGATGTTGTTGGGTCAGGAGCAACTGCATGAATATAACTCTTTGTCACACAAATGAAAACATTGGCAAAATACAGTCATGTTTTCACTTAAAACTGGTGGCAGCGCAGCAGTTTTTTTAAACATTACAACTTTAAAAAGCTAATGCAGAAAAACTGTTTTGTAATATTATCATAATAATTAATAAAAAACACGTTATTAATATCTGTTTGTTCCAATTCAAAATAGTTTTAAAGTGTATATCTCCACAATTGTTTTTGCCTTATGTATATAAACATCCAAATAAATATAATTTAATATAAAATGAATTCAAATAAACTCACCATCAAAATGTTTTATCATGGTTGTTTGGTGACACAGTTGCCAAACAACTCAAGCCGGTTTTGTTGGTAGGCTGAATCAGGAAACGCCAGCTAAACAAACGCCAACAGAAGTTTAGACAAAGAAAAATCTGACCTTCATTTTATGTGCCACCTGTCTCAAAATGGCTGCTCCTGTTTGTATTTTTATATACAATATATTACCAATTCAAATTAAAACTACTTTTACAGTATTTTAAACTACATTTGATACATACTAATATTTTACCAGATTGTCATGGATTGTCATGTTGTACATACATAAATACACACACACAGACACACATATATAGTTTTTGTATTATATCTTATTAATGTTGTGGTAAAGTTTGCCAGTACAGCATCTTGCCCTGTCCTCTTGCATTTCACCTGCATTTGTGTGTTTGGCAGCCTTCCTGGCAACACCCTGCCCTGTGGCATGGTTATGGTTGTCAGCTCTTTTCTGTTGAAGGTATAGACGGCCTGTCCCCATTTTTAATGTGACTAACTGCTGGTAACCAGCAATCACTATAACTTTTGATTTGTGCACTTTTCATTTTTACACTTTTTACATATATTACATCTAGCATTTAAATGTAGATGTTAATTTATTTAGTAACACTGTATATGTTATTTTTGTTGCTGAATTTACAGTTTTGGGCAGTTTTGGACTCTAGTTTTGGACTCTAGTGGTTAGAGAGTCAGGCTTGTAAAGAGAAATCCGGTTCAATTTCCAGTGCTGGCAGGTAACAATTGAGGTGCCCTTGAGTGAGGCACTTTATCCCCAATTGCTCCCAGACACTGCAGTGCTGCCCACTGTGTGTTCAGCATACTTAGCCAGCTCATCACTTCACTTTTCATGTACAAACAAATTGAGCATGGTGTGCTATATACATGGTCTTTGTTCTCTGTATTGTTCTGTTTTCTGTGCTCATGTGACACTGGGGTTAGATCAGGACAGATTATGGAGTGACTAACCAGCTCCACTGCTGCTGTTGTTCTGAAAGTGAAGTGACTGGTTGGTTCACCTGAAGGGGAAGTTAGAGAAGGGCTAATTATAAAATAAGACTGATATTTAGTCTACTGAGCTATATGTCATTGCATTTACAGTAAAAATCTCAACAAATTTGTTCACTATACTATGTTACGTTTTGTTTGTGCTATAGTAAGTGTTCGTTAAGTTGTACTAGTTACTCATGTAGTGATGCTGAATTAGTTAATGTTACTTAATTATAGTTAATGCTTGCAATGATGCTGATAATGTTACTGTTAATAAGTTACTGTTCAGGAACTGATACTGTGATGTTTAGTTCACATGAATCATTCATTATTTATCCTCTTTCTGTTGTCCTCATCAAAAGAAGTACAATAAACTATTGTTTATTGAATATGGGTTAACATCTGCATACAGCAGTCATACTAAGTAGAAACGAATTTCCTTGACTTTATTCACAGTGATTCTGCTGGAGTTTTTATCTTTGCTCCAGACGGACACCAAAAATACTGAGTGTTTTAGGTGTTTATGACAATTGTGATGATATGTCAGAAAAATGGAGTGTCTCTTTGTTTTAGCATAAATCATTATTGCATGATTAACAGATTACTGATGTCATGTTGCTTGTTTCTGTTTACATGTTTCTACTTATCTCTGCTGGGCTTCACAGAGCAGAGCAGTTTTGTTTGATGGTGACAACATTTTGTTTTCACTCAAGCCTTGACAAAACGTTTTAATTGTTGTTGTATTTGTTTGTGTGTTGTGTGTGGGTAAAATGACTTGTAAAACGCTAGTATGGTTTTTTTTTATATGCAGATGATGACGTGAAACCATGTGACTTACTGGAAATGATCTTGCTGCCAGACATGCTCATTGGAGTCTTTGGAGGACATAAGATAAATATTTAGTCATATTGTGATGTGAACAGAATTTAAAAAGCTATTTCTGTGGCACATTTACTGGTCATGAAAAATGTATGTCATGTTTTAAGATGATTTTACAACTAATGCTGTTCATAGTTTGCTATTAACTTTATAGCAAAGAATCTTTAAAAAATTAATATGTGAAAACCTTTTGTGAATGGAAGTATCTGTAGACAATTTATTCTCCAGTAGAATCCTATACCCTGTTCTGTTTAATTACCCTATTATTAAACAGAATTGCTGCAAAAAAAATGATTGAGGAATGTTTAATATAAATCAAAATTAGGGGTGCCAGTGTGTTGTTTTGATGGGCACACATTTAAGCACTGTGTAGCACCTAGAGTAGCCCTGTGTTGTTAGAAAGTCCCATTCGTTTTTGTTCTGTTTGTTTTTTGTTGTGATGTGCATGCCTGGCTGCACCTGCATCTTATCACCCCCTGTTGGAGAAAAGATCTAGTCTTTCTTATAATACAGTTCTAAAAACACAGCTACACAACAGCATAACACACAACATACAAATGATTATATCAAATCAAATGTTATCATGATTTGATCATAATATGATCTTTAGGACTAAATATGTATTTTCTTTGCTACAAGCGAATGGTCCTACATTGATGCACAATGTCTTGTGTTACAAATACATTCTGTTTACATTTCTGGAATTTGGTACTTAAAAACAGACTTTATTAAATGTTTAAAAGCTGTTAAATGTTAAAGCTGAAATCAAGCTTTAATAAATTGCAGAAATCCAGCAAAAGTCCATATCAATGAGAATAAATGAGATCAGAGTTTGCAGAACATCACACAATGGTAAAGATGCACAAATGGTTTCGGGAAACCATGTGACTTTTCTGAAATGCCCAAAGTTGCCAGTCTGGCTCACATGGCGTTTGATTAGGAGTCGCCATTTTGTCTTCGCCGGCCATCTTATGATCT
>JAZGTK010005231.1:0-22858 GCA_036877625.1 Ambastaia sidthimunki
GAGGTGACCTTATAGATCTCCTCTACATTATCTATAGTGTCTCTATAATCATGTGCATTTTAGTCTACAACAATCGCAAAACATAAAAACAGTTGTTGCGCATCCAGGTAACATCACACAGTATTAAGAATCGAGGGTATGTAAACTTGAACTATTTTTGTAACTTCAGTTATGGTTCTGTGTTGTGGACTGTATGTAAGCATCTGTTATGTGAAATAGCTTGTTTAAAGCAATATTAAATAAATTGTTCATGCATGTCTGTTGGTAGAGCATTGCGTTTGCAGTGCAAAGGTTGTGGGTTCGAATCCCAGGGTGCACATGTACTGACAAAATATATAACTTTATTGTACTGTAAGTCACTTTGGATAAAAGCGTCTGCCAAATGCGTAAATGTAAAATGAAATGCAATTTCTATTAATCCCTATTTGTTTTATGATGAATATTTTTTTAGTTTCTGCAAAGGGGAATGTAAACGTATGACCTTAACTGTATGAACAGCACTAGTTTGTAAATGTAATCTGTCCACTGTTTAAAATAAATGTTCTTTTCTGTGTTATTTAGGTGACCATGTTCCTGTGCTGTGCTCTCATTATTGCTATTATCCAGTACTGTAATTTCTGCCAGCTGAGTTTCTGGATGCGCTCTGCTCTGGCCACTGTGGTCGGGTTGTCTTTGCTGGCCCGGCTCTACAGCGCCACCATCAGGCCAAGGTCAGACATCCTCAATGTTTGTTGTATGTTATCTTTTTGGGGTTTGTGTTAATTATATAACTGTAATGTAAGATACAGTTGTAGATCATTGTATTTGTCCACTGGTGCAGAAGAAATCTGCCATTGACTTCAGTATGGTCTGTCGTTCAAAATACAGTCATAACATTCTTGTCTCTCATTTGCATAAAGTTGAGCATTTTCTAACTTTATAACTCTTGCTTCTTGCTCTGCTGTCTGTTGCGTAATCCCCCACACAACTCTGACATTTAATTGATTGCTGCTTATTTTGCATCAGTGGAGGCATACGGTGACTGTCAGAATTGTTCAGTTACTGAAGGTTTATAATATCGACTAAAACTGTTTCTTTTTCAGCACCACTGACAGCTTTACCTCTTTTGGGTGAGTGTTTCTTTAACTTCTGTCTGAAAAACTAGCCTTGCAGCTTACTCAAAACTGACATTTGCTAGCTAATTGAGAGTGTTCCTGTAGCTCAAAAGTTAGAATAAAGAGCTAGCAATGGCAAGATCATAGGTTCAGTTCCCAGGGAATGCATAAATCTGATAAAATGTGTTCCTTGAATTAGTGGTTCTCAACCTTTTAACTTCAGGACCACCCACCACCACCCCTCATTGTCCACAACTATTTACAATTGTTACCTAATAAAATACACTAGAGTTTGGAATAACTAAAAAGACATCCATCAAATGGTAACGTTCTTTGTGTGTCTCTTTTTGCTAACTTTCATCCAGTTGTCTAGTTAGCACTCACAGTTTATACACTTTTGCATTGTTCATCTTTTTTAGAGCATCTCTTATTATTATAATGTGCTTTTTCACAGCCTCTGCTATTGTTATGGTTAACCTATATAACTTGATCAATGAAATCTGAGTTTCTATTCTCTCTGCCTGCAGGAACATGAGTAACTCGAGTGCCGATGCTCAGGCAGGTGGGTTGGACTTAACACCCACAGCGCTCGACCTGCTCGTCCCGGAGACCCTGCTGTCCTTTTTCCTGCTGCTGCTGTTGGTTTGGTTCCTCAACCGGGAATTCGAGGTCAGCTACCGTCTGCACTACCACGGAAACGTGGAAGCCGACAAGCACCGCATCAAGATCCAGACCATGAGAGATCAAGCGGATTGGTTGCTGCGTAACATCATTCCCATCCATGTTGCGGAGCAACTGAAGGTCAACCAGAGTTACTCCAAAAATCATGACAACATCGGGGTCATCTTCGCAAGCATTGTCAACTTTAGCGAGTTCTACGAGGAAAGCTACGAGGGCGGGAAGGAGTGTTACCGAGTACTTAATGAACTTATTGGAGACTTTGATGAACTGTTGCGCAAACCTGCCTTTTCCAATGTGGAGAAGATCAAAACCATTGGGGCTACCTACATGGCGGCATCAGGATTAAATGGGCAGCAGTGCCAGGAGCAAACGCATCCGCATGCCCACCTGTGTGCCCTTTTTGAATTTGCCCTTGAAATGATGCATGTGGTGGACGATTTTAACAAGAACATGTTGGGCTTCAAGTTCAAGTTACGGATTGGCTTTAACCATGGGCCCCTGACTGCTGGTGTTATCGGCACTACAAAGCTGCTTTATGACATATGGGGTGACACGGTGAACATCGCTAGCCGCATGGACAGCACAGGAGTGGAGTGCCGCATACAGGTTAGCGAAGAGAGCCACTGCGTTCTCAACAGAATGAACTACGCCTTTGATTATCGTGGCACTGTAAACGTGAAGGGTAAAGGTCAGATGAGGACTTATCTGTACCCCAAACTTAATGAAAGCAAAACAGGGTCCACACAGGGCCTGGAACTTCAAGGCCTGGTGGATGAGGCCATTGAGCATTTTGAACCCAATGTTCCTGCTAATGCATCCACACCACTAAATCCTCCAAAAACCTCTCCCAATGTTGCCTCTATAAGTGGCCACAGTGTGCCTCAGGGTCATGTATTAGGCCCATCTCAGATTAACAAGGAGTTACCCCAAGACACTAAAAACACTTTTCCTGTATCTGAGCTCCATGAGGATTATGAGAGTCCTTATCCATCATCATTGCTAAGTGGTACACAACCTCCAACAATAGCACAACTGTATGCACCATTAGCCAGACCAGAGACACCTTTACAAGGAGACGAGGAAGAAGCAGATGAGCATACAAAGCTCAGGGCAGTGGAGTGATTACAATTTCCTCCTCACCTCGGCAGACCAGCGTTCCTTATTCAAGAGCCAACCAGCTGTTAATATTGAAGCTCTGTTTGCTTAAAGGGGCTTTGTTGACCACAACTGTTGGAGTTCCAATGAGCAGCATTATTATCCTGTATAGGGTATATGTATTAAAAACCTGAACTAAAAAATATAAAAATTAGTGTGGTAAGAATCTGCTGTGTGGATCACAGTGTAGAAGAAAGGATGAGAAGAATGGGCGGGGTTAATATTTTTAAAGTTCTCATTTATTTTGTTTTTTCTTGTTTATAATGTGCAAAGTGCCTTCAGGATAGATGTATAACACAAGCAAAATCAGTCACATGAACAAATCAAAGGTGTTTGAACAAATATATCAGCTTTTTGAAACAAAATGGACAGTGAAAAATACTTTTTCTGTAATGTTTTACACAAATTTTGCCGTATTCATTTATTTCATTACTTCAGTATTTCTTATTCCTTTTTTGAGACAAGATTCAAAAAAGTGCCAGTTGCTAATGAGTAAGAGGATGTATACGGATTTGTATATTATCACTATTATAATGAATATACAGTGTATTCATTTCATTGCTTTACTCTTTGGGCAGACACCTATATCAAAGTAAAATAAAAGGCAAGGAAGACTGACTGACACAGAGAGAGGAAAAAAGAGAGAGAGAGATGTAAGTGGATGGGCCTCAGTCATTTCTGTCCACAATGGCCATATTACTATCCAAGTTATTTGGCAGCTAACAGTGTAGCATTTATCAATAGAAGGGAAATCTGGTTCATGCACAATAGCACCGTAATCCTTTAAAATGAGAACTCATAAGCCTTTCACCCATTTTTGGCCTTATTGATTTAGTGTTTTTTTATTGTGGTGATAGCTTAACTCTTTGTAGCTGTATTGATACAGTTAAACAGGCCCCTATTTCTCTGTTCCAGCATGCAGATCCAAAGCACAAATACTTTTTTTAAGGCAATGTGGTACAGAAATCACATTACAATAAGAAAAGCATTTTTGGTATTTATTAATCTGTACACAGCAGAACAAAATACACTGTTTTGCCTAAATATGTCTGATTAACTCCAACCAAAGAGGCCTCATACACAACAATCCAAAACTGAGGTGCTTTATTGAATTGTTTTAAAAGTAAATAGTTTAATGCATTGGTAACTTTAGTGCCTCAACCTTTATCATTTTAAAAACACTTACAGAGTCGGTTACAGCTCTTCACTGTGATCATGTGATCATCACCACCACCACCACAGTCTTTATTGATCACCGTTCACCTGTGATATCTGTTCACTCTATGGCCTTGAGAAGAAGGTTCTGCTTGTAATGGTGTAGTCTACGTGCACCTTGAGAAATATTTGAGGTTTTGATAAAACATAGCCATGTTTTTGAGTACATTTTTATCTTATATCTTAAAAAACAATGGATTTATTTAGTTTAGAAACATGCTCATTGTAGCCTGTGTTGGGAATTTGACCGCAGCTGTTTGTGAATTTTGTTCAATTTGTTTGTAACTTCTTCAAAATGCATATGGAGTGAAGATTGGTGTGCCCAATCTTTTCAAAGTTTTCCATGCTTTTGTTTGCCTGTTTCTTTTTCCTTTTCTTTCTATTTGTCTCCAGCTCATTAGAGAAATGTCTGCAGTATATCTCACACTTCAATAAGTTTTCATTTTAGTCTATGCCATTTGGATTGGTGTGTTCTGCCATCTTATGTATGAACAGGCTGAGCTTTAAGGTTTGAGGAGGGAAGGAAATTTTTCAATTTGTTTACAGAACAATTATTAGTTTGTTGTCAAAAAATAAACAACCAGTGCCTTTTTTTTTTTACTTTCCCTCATTTGTAAAACCAGGTTTCTTGTAGCTGATTTTGGTGTCAAAATATCAGGGTATCTTTTGATGCCACAGGTTTCAAAACACCTGCAATATTGTGTTATTGTATCATATTTCCTATTGATGTGAATTATGATTCCAGCCTTTTTTTAAATGTACACTGTGTATCTTTAAATTGAATCTTTGGGATGGAAAAGGGATTTCTTTCTTGCTACTTATTTTATGGTGCACTGCTTTACAGCCAACGCATTCACCTATGAGTTATTGTATCACTCCATTGGCTAAAGATGACCAGTGCTGACAGTATTGAATTATAAATAATTGTGCATAGTAATGTATGTGGTTTTGTATTAAATGCATTTGTATTTATTGGGGTTGCATGTGAATTAACATGCAGCCACAGAGCCTCGTATCAAAAGGACATATATTTATAAAAGGGAGCCACTTAAAGCAGGAAGGGATTAAGTCCATATGGGCTGAATGTCTCCACTTTAGCTTACTGTAACATAACAAGCACCTATTTTAGTCCTCTTAAGGTGGGCGATCAAAGCTTAAATCCTAAAAAGTGCCTCAGACTTAATTTAAAATAGAAAACAACTTAGTAGAATTAAGTTTTTTTTAATCAAATGTGTGATTTATTCCCCTTGCCCAATAGCCCACCCTTGTGAATTTTTAGAATCCGTTCAGTTTTTTTTCTTTAATATCTTCATTTTGAATAGATCGCAATTTCGTTTTTCTTATTAATGTCACAGATTTGACAGCTTTATTGAATTTAAATGGAGTTTAAAAAAATAATTAATTGGTAATGAGACGCATTAAAAGTGAATTTATAAAATTCACAGAACTGATTTGTTTTAATGCTAGAAAGTGTCCTCAAATATGACTTCACATGTTTTAATTTCATATTTTATTTGTGCCATATGGGAATATGTTTGTTTGTACCAAAGAATTTTTGCAGTGTGGACAGAAGCTGTAAGACAGAGATGTGGAATGTGGGCAGGATGTTCTTTTATTTTTTTCTTTATTTGTGCAACACGTTCTTCAATAATTTTGTTCTTATGTGCATGAGACACTATGGGTATATTGATTTATTAGCCATTTAATTCATGCAAAAAGCGTAATCTGTATACATTTGCACAGTGCACTCACTTTGTATGTACATATCATGTATTTTGATTTTTATTTTTCGGAATTGATAATACATGTGCATGTGCCAGATTCTGACAGTAGAGAAACAATGAAAAGATATTGGAAGTGGTGTGTGTGTGTGTTTTGTGTGTAGAAAACGTGATAATCAATGTAAGAGAATAACTGAATTTATTTACCAATGTAATATCACAAGAAACTATGTTTTGTTTACTGTTATTGTATTAATTTTAAAGCCACTCTAATTACTCTTAAAATAATTACTTAAGATCAAACCTTATACGGAGCACCAAAGTGCCGCTTTTTATTGGCCCTTGGTGTTTTAAAACTATTAATCTTAAACTTAAAACTAACCCATTAGCAAAAATAATAAATTGGTCTCCCGTTTTACAGACTAATCTAAATGGGTTTTCAAGCGCCAGACAATCTAACAGGATCTGGATACGGTGTTTATCTAGATATACCGTTGTGTACGAATGACCATTAAATCGAATTGATCGAACTGTATGTGATCAAACTCATTCGTGATCGTCTGCTGCCCCCTGCGGCCGCTCGGCGCGTTCACGGCAGGTTTGACGTAGGGCGTGATTGCGCGCTCGCTCCCCCTCCCCCTTCGCTCCGTCTATCTGGAAAAAGAAAAAAACTTTTTGTATCGAAGGAATCAACAGCCGCCATCTTGTCGCGGCTCGGAATCAGGATTTCGATACAGCACTATTTTTTATTTTTGGACGCGGAGCACCCAAATCGAGGTTTGACGACACCCTTCCGCCGAAAACGACAAACTTTGATCGCCGCGAAGGAATTTTTGGCGAAAAATCCTGGAATTAATCGGTGTTCGTCGGTCACAAAACCCTCGTATTTCTGATTTCCCCTTCAGAGCGGCGCTTGCGTCCGCGTCTAGCTCCGACCAGTTATTGTTTACCGGACGCTTTTGGGGGACAGGCAGCGCCGAGGTGACGATCTTGCAAAAATATTGTATTTTTATGCACCCGTGCATTTCTGCGCGGATCCGAACGTTTTTTGCACGGAAAAAAATATACGGCAGAAAATGGAGCGCGCGCCGATGCAAATGTAACGACGCTCGTGCGCGAGGATTCCTGTGGATGTTTTAATGCGGATTTGATGTTGAATTTGTGGAAAGACGGCGTTTTTCTCTCGGTAATATAACGATGATAATGTGGGTGTTGGGTGTTGGATTATCATGGGGTGAATGGTGGTGGCTACGCGGGGCGCTGTTGCTGCTTTTTTGAAGAAAACCTCCATCGAGCCGCTCCACACTCCCCACGTCGTTCAAAAGTAAGGTAACATCTGTTTTTTTTTGACGAAAGGATCCTTCGCTTTCATTTTCTCCTCCGAAATATTCGGCCAGAAGCGGGTGTCGGATCATCGCGATGGCTGAAAATGTGCTCGATGTTGGCCCTCCAAACGCCAAGCGAGCGAAGCTGGCAGCACCTGCTCAAGACGCGCCAGGTAAAGTCCAGCAGGCCCGATCAAAACCTGCCAAATAATCTTCTAATAAACTCTTCACAAACACTCATTCATGCACAGTGTCCCACGTAGCTGTCAAACGACCCTAAAAACTGCTCATCCCGCCTCTCTGGTTGAAGTTAAAACGCTTTTTACTGAACCTCCTCACTTATCTCAAAACATAGTAAACTGTGAACATAGACAGCATGTTTGGTCGTCATACGCATGTTTTAATGTTATTTCGTCTTATAGATTGTCGTCTGCAATGTCGTCTATGATGTCCAAACTGCGATCTCGTAGGAAACTCAGTAGGTTGTTAGATAGGAGTGTGCAGGAACGATTCGCACGAGATCTGTCGTAGTTTCTGGGCTTGGACGTGTGTCAACGTGCCGCTTTCAGTTTCGTGTAGTATTTACTTCAGATCTTTAAATCAACTCAAATTGCAGCTAAAACCAAAATGTTTATGTTGCATGCAAAAGGGAAAGAGGTTTGTTGCGCATATGCAGCGACGTTGACAAGATCGTAAGGAAGTAGCAATAGAAATAGGTACACTGAGAAATCGTATTGCATCAGTTTGGTAGTCAAGCATTAGCTTTGAAATATTAGCATCTGTGCGTCAGTCTTCTTATAGATAAGGACGTATGGGAAGTTGTTCCTCTGAAACCTACACAACAGTGTTTATGTTTGTGTAGGTATAGATCCATAAGTCAGCAGTCTCAGGATAGTTACTGAAGGTGAAAGTTTTGGTTAACATATGACGATATTATGCAGCCCTATGCAAGATTTAGTGTTCATCTGATCAGTGCAAAACTAGTTGACTAGATGTTCACTAGTCAACTAGCAATGACCAGCTGAAAAGCCAAACTAGTAAGCAGTGATCTCTCAGATTGCGTTGATACTGACAGCTTTGTTGAATGGAGTTATGTATAACCAATTGCTAAATATACACACCGAACACGTTCAAATGAGAAGCTTTCACTCATAATATCAACTGACTACTTTAAAGTGCTTGTTTAAAGCATTAACCAGTTTATGACACCTCATCTCACGAGCTGCTGTGAACCACAGTTTCATCTATTTGACCCTTTCAGTGGTCACACTACATATTTGCATCCTGCATGCAATGATTAGCTGATATACACTCAAATGTGTTAAAAGCTGTCAGTTGGCATGTACAGGTTGTATAAATGTTATTGAGCCATAAATTCAGTTATGTGGCTTATACAGCCCCTTTATACTAACTGGCATGTTGGCGTGTAATTTGATTAATTACATATAAAGGCAGCTACGCTGTTTGCAAACAGTTTAATGTTCAGTTTTCAGTTTAATAGCTGAAAAGCGTGTAGAAACCTGTTTCTCTGGCTTTTGCACATGCACATTTACAACGTTAGTGCTGTTTGGCCCCCTCATACATTTTAGCATCCATCAGCTTTTGTATACTTATACCTATATAAAAGCTAATATATCCATATTAGCATATATAGCGTGTGTGTGTGTGTGTGTGTGTGTGTATATATATATATACGCGTATATACTATATATATATATATATATATATGTGTGTGTGTGTGTGTGTGCATGTATATATTTTTTGCATGTTCTGATATATGCCCTCATTTCATGTTTTTACTTAATACTCTATGTAGTCCTTGTTACCCTTAACATAGTTGTAACTTTCTAGCAACATAAAACACAAGTATCAGATCAGTATAATGTTTTTACCAGTTCCTGAAATTACAGTATTCAATGGATTCACGTGTGATTTGACTACCTTTGTATTTGTTTTGTGATCTGTATCTTAAAGCTTTTCTTCGTGGCTCCTGAGAGCTGTTGGAGGAGTCGGCTGAAAGAGCAACATCCTTAATATTCCCAACAAGCCAAACAACCGATCTTAAATGCCGGAGGTGAACGATATTTAAGCCACCAGTTAGACAGAGCAAACCCTTTTGATCCACCTTCAGCTCAGAGTTGCGACACATGCCTTTGCTTAGTGCATTTGGATTTTGCATGCTTTGCCCATGTATACGTGCATGCAAGAGATGCACCCAGCAGTGCTGTGAGCATATTTTAAGATAGCGTGCAGAGTAGAAAATATGGCTAGTGTTTCTGATACAGTTTGGTTGATGGAATCCATTTTTTGGTTTAGCAAAGCTGGCTGCTAAAACATAGGGCAGATTTGCACGGGTAAGGTACATGTATGTACACTTATGTAAAATGTACAGTGACAACCAGTTCTGTTCACACTAAACCCAATATACTGCTGGGTGTCCATTTCATTTACAGTTATGTGGAGCAAAATTGTGGACCAATGAGAATTTACTGTTGGCAGTTTTGTTGCTTGATATGCAAGATAGTAAAGGGATATGGGTCAGGAGGTTTCAATGAGGTTCACTGTTTTTTGTCACATTGTAACATTTTTATTGGTTTAGAAGGTTATATTTTTTAGATACCTTAGAGAGTATTTTGGCAAAACTTTGAGATGTCAGATGTTTTCTAACAAATTTATTACGTTAATATATTTCAAAAGAATCACTCGCTGTTAAATTAAGCGTCATAACATTTTTGTTTGGACTATAACGGAAATGTTTTGCTGCATAATTTAACAGCAATTTAAGTCATTTTCCAGGGCTTAATAATGAGGATTGCTTGGCTGGATCCAGTGTATTTTTTTGAAAATGTTGGCAGGGCGAGAACAGAACTATATAAAAAATCACATGCCTACAGGAGTTTATGCAGAATTCTAACTTCTGGTATCATAAAATTCTGCCCACTCTATAGTGCCCACAGCTCTATTTTAGCAATTACCAATTAAATACAGATTTGCAAATCATTACCTATAATCATAATAAAAAAGCTGAAAAATGTGCAGGTTCTGATTGGACAAAACAGCAAATGTGCAGAACTGCCAAGAAAATCTTGCTCCAGTTATTTTGGCTAAGTCGTTTGTAGCTCAACACGCCAGTCTGGCTCTGTGTTATGGGTTTCTTGTCGTTTCTCTGAACCGCTAAAGTCTTGATGAGTGAGATGTGAGAGAGATTTCCTGGGTGACAGATGGACCAGGAGTTGGTGTGTGTTGATGTCTTTTAAATGAAAGCCATTTAAATCCCATCGCCCATCCAAACTATTGTGCACAGGGAACTTAAGCCAGGCACCTACGGCAATAGCGTGAGGGCAAAAGCCAGGGCTGAAGACGTTTTCGCTAGAGTAATTCTGACACGGCGGCAAACCGCCCCATTGTGGGGTAATTGAGTGCTGTTTTGTTTGAGAGAGCAGACCTGCTGGATTAACTCCACAGTGATAGCACATCACAGGCCAGGCGTGCCAAATGACATCAACAGTCTTTCGAAAAACCAACCTAACCTGCTTAGACTTGGTCAAATTAATTCTATGGAAGTGTGTGCCTTGGTAGTCTGAATGATATGGTGTAGTGTGTGTTCAAAATGCCATGTGAAATTAGGATGACTTTGGGTTATGTTCTAAGACAATGATCTAAAAACACATTAGCGATATGCAGATGCAAAGAGCACCCATTTAACTTTAAGACAACTTGCATAAATTCAGCCAATAACTAGTCAGCCACATTTATTAGCTAGTCTGTTGGATGACTTGTTGACCATCTTCTGCTAATTAAACCTTGATCAACAGTCCAGCTGACAAATACTGTAATTAAATGTCTTTGTGCAGCAGTTTGTGGGCCTCAGAGTTCCAATTGGTGGTTGACCAGTTCTTTAATGGCCAGTTCCAAAATCTAGAGATCAGGGTGGTCTGGCCAATGTATTGGTCTGTCTTAGTGACAGTCAAATTGATAGATATAAATTTGGTCAGCTAATAAAAAAGATTGAAAGCATGTCAGTGTAGTGAAAGCAGGGTTGTGATTGAATTACTTTTACTTGTAATGTGAACTTTTCAGAGAAAGCAATAGATTCTAACCAAATCATAGCAGGGAATAAGTAAAAATGCAGTGAACTGGAATGAAATGAGGAAGTTTTAAAATATGACCTGTTAACCTTCCACCATAGAGCCAAGCTGTACCCGTCTCCCCTTCCATCACTCTTTGGTCTATCAGCAGCTAGTCTAAACTAGACAGGCCCGACACGTGCTTGCAGTCTTCTGTGTGCAAGCACTCTATCTAGCACTCTAAAAAGGAACTGAAGAGATATATTCACAATATCTTTACATCCTGAAACCTGATTCACACCTTCTGATCATCTTGAGACAAACTTCATGCAAGTGCACCAATGCAGATTGCATTGCAGTTAACATGTTACAAATGTGTAATTTTTTAACATGCACAATGCACGTTCTTCTGTTGTTGTGGCAGTAACAAACCGCGGTACTAGTATACTAGTAGTAGTTACCTTCATGTCTGTGCCATTAAACCAAATGTGAAGGTGTTGTTAATGCATCTTGATCAGCAAGATTCTCAAACTGTTGCTGTCAGAACAGTAGTTGACCTGGAAGAGAAAATTCAAAAGTGGCTTCCTGAGTCATTAAAACACTGAGAATGTATTGCATACGTTATCTGTTAACATTTAAGCAGCAGAATGCAGGGTTTTTAAGATGCATTTTAAAAGTATTAACTGTTTTAACTCTGACATGTGTTCCAACTTCTGAAGCCTTAGTTCATGCAGATCCGTGGTTGTCCTTAGTATCCTAATGAATTTCCAGGCAAGCCACACCTGTCCCAGCTCAGACAGCCAGCTATCCTTCAGAAGCAGGGAATGACAGCTGTGGAGAACCTATTTATAGTTTTTCCCGGAGCCACAGAACGAATAGAGAGAGAAAGATGGAAAGTACTATCCGACTTCCCGTTGGGACTCTGGACTCCAAGGCGCTTCCAAAATAAAACATTGCTTTGCATTTTGGCTCCGCTCCAAGCATGGTGGAGGCGGGTGCGCTGGGTTTGATTCGACAGCTGAATGCGCAAGTGAGCACGTGCAGAACTCTGGCTTCGTGACGTGGGTCATTAAGGAGCAGACCGCCCTGTGAGAGAGAATGAAAAGGGGAGGGAAAGGGGATGCTCTCTGTTTCTGCCTCCCTCATGTTTAGCACCTGCTGCGTCTGGCTGTGCGCGTCTGTGTTTACTCTTGGACTTGAGCGACCTCGGTACTACTCGTGCCGCATGTCAAACAGAGCCAGGGATAGACTGCACAACGCTGTCTAGGGAAACGCCGCTCCATTTCATCTCAAGATTTCAGCACTGTCAAAACATGGCTGCGTTTAAAATGGAATGAGGGTGTACTGTATTCTACAGTGTACATTTATTAGATGCTTTTGTACAAAGCAACTTTGCAACAGTGCTTTCAAGTTATACAATTTATCAGTAAATGTGTTGCCTGGAAATCGAACCCACAACCTTTGCGCTGCTAGCGTGATGTTCTTCCAGTTGAGCTACAGGAACACTGCTATTTTTCTTTGTCCTGCATACAGTTTTTCTGGTTAATAGTATTTAATAGTATCCTTTTAATAAAAGGTAATGCAACTTTGTTTCAAACCATGTCACAGAGTCAAAGTGTTTTGTTTTTTTTGTAAAGTTGAATAGAACTAACAGAGTATACTACACTGTGGTAAAAAGTAGTTTTGCTTTGAATAAACATTTTGGCCTCAACCCAGTTGGGTTTTTGTCCTTGTAGTGTAGTGATGTATTGAAGGAAGTCATTACAAAATCTATTAATTTCTAGTGTTAAATGGTGGCATCCACATCCCTCCTGCTGCGTTAGTGACATTTACACTCCGAAACACGCTAACAGCTGCTGCTAGTCTCACTGACGCGGAGGTGATTGAAAACGCCTCTCCAGCTGTTCTAGCACATCTTACACTCTCAGTTTGTGTATGCCTGTATAGATTGTCAGACATCTCCCAGTAGCACACTCATTAACAGGTTTTAATAGATGAGGTAGATTCATTAGGGCTATTAGCAGACCCAGTTGTAGATCAGGCCTCACGCAGACATATTGACTTAGACTGCTACTCACAAAGCTGGTGAGATGCGCAAATCTGCCTCCCTGTTTCTCACTCTGCTGTTTTCTGTTTTCTCAAACACCACAAAGCTGCCAGAACAACATTTTGATGGTGTCGGAGAATGTGAAAGGAATAAGAAGAAACCATAACACCTAACCTGAATTAATGCAAATTCCCGTGTGATGTTTTATCCTGGGTATAACTTACTCATTCTGTGACTTTCAGTGACGGCCCTGTATGACAAGTTTCTATTTGTTGATATCTGAATAGTTTAGGTTTAAGAGGAATGGCTGAATATACAGCTTGTAGCCAGTCCCAATAGTCTGCCAGTTTTCTGTTGACCTAAGTGTTGATCTTTTAGCTATTAAAATGCTGAAAAACGTCTTTTGGCAAATTTCCACTAGTTGGTAGAAGTGACATGTTTAAGACAGTACAACATACACAAACTTGTATTAGTCACGGTTTTGTGTTTGTTTCCATTAAATTATTTATGGTGCAATCTGTGAATATTATGCATACTTTGGATGAAAATGAAATGGGTTGTGAATGATGCGTCATGTTGACTGGGTATGACTGATCCAAGCCTTGCATGCAGTTAAAATGTCATCTCTCTTTCTCTCTTCAGAGTTGGGCTCACTTTCCTGGGATGACCTGGAGAATGATCTTCCAGATGAGCTGATTCCTAACGGAGGAGACCTGGGGCTGATGTCCATGCCCTCTAACGGAGGTGCTGCAGGTGGTCACGGCTCCATGGTACCTGATGCTGCTGCCAAGCATAAGCAGCTTTCTGAGCTCCTGCGACCAGGAAGCAGCACCGGCCTCAACGCTGGGCTGAACTCTGCCAGTCCGCAGCCTGGGGGCATGGGAGCCCAGCTGGGTGGGCTGGGAAAGAGTTCCCTAGGCCAGGGCTCCCCCTCCCACCCCTCTCAAACACAGAAACCGGTCGGTGCTGCCGGAACGCAGGGAGGTAATGCTGGATCGACCGGCATGGGACTTGGCACAGGATTTAACCAGGCTATGCTCAACAGCGCCCAGTCCCACGGCATGATGGGACAGAACGCTGGGGCCCAGCAGGGTCAGGTGATCAATGGAACTCTTGGGTCTGTAGGCCGCGGGCGTGGTGCAGCAGGGATGCAGTACCAGGGTGCCATGCAGGTGGCACCTTCAGTAGGCGCAACAGGGGCAGCGACCGGAGCAGCAGGCAGTGTCCTGGCAGAGACTCTCACACAAGGGGCGCAGCAAATGGGCATGAACACCCAGCAGGCTGGCAACATGAACAAGGTAAAATAGGTGGTTTCAATCGACTCTTATTTGCTTAATAAATGGGCTTGTGTGTGATTTATTGGTGCATATTATTCTGTAGAGAACTTTTTTAGTCTTTCATCAAAATGCAATAAAGATCTCAGCAAAACAAACAAACCATTAATATTATAGCCCAATACTGTGTCCTGACCAGGCCATAAAGTGAACATAAATCTCTCCCATACTGAACAGAAGTCTTGTCCTAAACAAACAAAATTAGCTATCTGTTTATGGGTTGTCTGGGTAACCTCATTCATTATGAAATCTCATTGGTCAAAAATTTGTTGTTTTACATTTAACTTAACTGATTAGCTGTGATTCTAATGCGTTTTTGCTTCCAATGTGGACAGTCAAAATGCTGAAAATAATAACTTTTCATATCCCGTTAGCATACAGTGTAGAAATCACAATCCATTTAAATTCACATGGATACAGTCAGTTCTGCGCTATTTAATGCCAAATGTTCCCTTTAATATTCTTTAAAAATATATCCTGGTACAGAATTTGATTGCTTTGATTGTTTCATGTTGATGGTTACAATTCTAAAATATGATGTCATATTGTAGCGTTCGTCAGGCTGTTGCATCTGTAAATGCAGCGCGCGACATGGACGCATTATTGCTCCCTGTCTGCAGCCGTAGTTTGCTGCTTCATTGTTTGATCGCATGACTCATTCAGGCACTTGTGTTTTTTATTAGGCTGGAATGCTTGCCGTATGAGAACAGTTACGTGCCAGAACGCTCTTAAACTCTGCCATTTTGTTTGAAGGCTTGCGATAGCGACAGCCGCAGTATTGCGCTGGGGAGGCTAATGAAAAGCCCTCCATCTGAAGTGCTGTGTTACATACAGGCATCTCGGCTGTGCTCTAGGCAAATGTAATGATGGAACAGGGCATTGCTTGTTTTTGAACGCTCTGGTGTTGATGGACTAATGGTGTCCGAAAGAGGCACTTTGGTTTCAGAGTCGCCAGGTGTGATTGTTTTTATAATGTAGTTTTGTGTAAATTTAAATTTGTTTTTATGACAGTTGTGACAAACCTTACAGGTCATTAACAGGGCTGTTTGCAAGACTAGCCAGTCTACAGTGAAACTGCATCTAAAAGCTTAAATCTATAATCTGAATCAATCAATTCATTTACATTGATAAGAGTCAGACTATACATTATATAATTGAGCTATATTTTTTTGTAACAAATCCTGATAAAGTCACCGGCCATCTGAAGATAAGCTCTTGTTTTTTAAAGCTCTTATTTACAAGTCGATTCAAATTTGACCATTTAGTTCTAGGCAAGTTTGTGTTGGACAGTTGTATATGGTACAAGGTTTGTTGCTAGTTGGTGACAAATTATAGTTAATTGCAACTAGTCATGTAACTAGTCTGAAGGTGGTGGTTCATGATGTTGTTTGTGCTGTAGTATCAGGCTTGAGGGAACATTTTTCAGCCTGTGGTTTCACAGAATACCACCAGGAAACAATTCAGGCCTCTCAGTGTCAAGCAGACTTTTAAACGTTCTCACCACAGAAGAGACTTTAGAATGGCTCTTGGAGATACAGCTCTCTCACTGTCTGTATCTGTTTGGGTTAACCAGTGCTCATCACTCAGCACACAAGAAGCCACACACGTTTTTCACCTCGAGATGATGAACATCTAATGAAGACCATTTTTTCTTCTTTCTTTTAGGTGTAAAGACAGTGTGGCTTCTGCAATATTATTATTAGTAGCAGTTTTGAAAGTGGTAGTAGTACAATTAATACTCTCTTTTGAGACTAGCAATAGAAATGGATTCTAAAAAGGTGCTTTTTGAGGCCAAATCCATTTTACTTTAAAGGGAAAATACTGAAATTCGTAACCTCAGAATCTAAGGTTATTCTAAGGTGTATTGCTTAATTCTGTTATATGAGTGGGGTCACCTGAAAATTTATGAACATTAGTGAAGCAAAAAAGGCTGAAACCTCAGGGCAAAATGTGCTAGTGTGGTTCAGAGTGAGGAAATCCTGGGGACGACCACAGATCTGCAGACAAGGAGAATCCTGGCAGCTCCGAAAGAGAGAGAGCGGGTGAGAGATAATGTGTGTTTGGATGAGTAAGCACACAGGGACGTGCGAGAGGTGCGCTGCTGTGTATGAATGAATGAGCAGAGAAGGACGAGCGAGGGACGAGGGGGGGTTGCTGGTGTGTGGGGCACTCAGCCTCTTTTATACCGTCTGCTGGAGCGATGTCAACAGAGGAGCGGGTGTCTGGCGTGCTGCTGGACTCCACACGGCGGGGAGGGGAGGGGTGTGTTTGTCTGACAGACAAACTCAGAGACCAAGACAGGACATTCATTCAAGCTGCTGAGCTGATACACATGTATCATGATGTGGGCAATGATGTGAAATGTTGGTTTTCTAGAATGGACCTTGTGCTTCTGCTTGTTGCATCGGTGTGTTACAAAAAGTCATTTAGGTGCACGTTTTTGGAATAGTTACCTGGGGCTAAAGTAGAATTTATGAAGAAATGCGAGTCCTTTTTTAAATGTTATTGCTTGTTATTAAATTATTTTTTAACTTCAAGTACAGTAAAAATAATAATAGTAATACTTTGACGTTAGGGCTGGTTTGTATAGTTCTTTGTGGGTTTTTAAAATTTCATTCATACTTTTTCTGGCAAAAATGGGAAGCGTTTTGGTTGGGCATGATATCTGTGGGAAATCTAAGGCTTTATGTATGTTGTTAATCTTGTGCTGACATGGAGAATTATGGGAAATGTAGTTTGTTGCCTCAAATTGCTGTAAATGCATCATACCAACTTAATTTTGAAGTTGCAAAAGGTCCTAAAATCTTGACGCATACACAGACACTGTAAAATAAGGTATGTGTGTATATGATTTAGTTATAGAAGTTTTGCTTGATAAGTGTAATTTTAGATTAAAACTGCTGGCAGATGATGAATTCTGTTTCTGAGTCTTCTGCAGTGATATCTGTATGAGACATCAAAGTGATGCATTTATGAGGTTTTGTGATAAGATTCATGAAAGAATGATGTTTCATCACCTCTAGATAGACAGGCAGTGAACCATTCACAGAATTTTACCATAGTAGAATTACTGCTGATGACTTTGCATATTAATATTTTAAAATATGAATTAACTTTTTAATGAAAGGAAACTTTATTTTAGAGGCTCATTTAAAAATTGAATCATTAAAATGATAAATCTCTGGGGTTTTATTTTTTTATTCTGAACATTTTGCTGTCTTGGTTTAAAATTTATTTGTATCGATTGGCAACATTTCATTTAAAAAAAATTACATTACGAGGTGTAAAGTGCTTGACACACTTCCGTAAAATTTCCTGACACTCTTCTCTTATAATTAATAGAAGGCCAAAACCCCAAAAATAAAATTAATAAGGAAACAAAGTCTTGATATTGTTCAACAGATCTGTTAGTCAAGCCAAATTGGTTGATTAATCAGCCATGTAATATGTTGCCATACTCCCAAGTTGTAGTTGCAGGAACATTTAACCTTTGAAACGAACATCTGGCCAACAGATTATTGATGTCTCTCTGGTGTTACAGATGGGTATGGCAGGTGGCAATAGTCCGTTTGGTCAGTACCAGGGTGGAGGGCAGCAAATGGGCTCTCCCGGCGTTAATGCTCAGCTACAAAATAAAAGCACCTTGCCTAACAGCTTGCCGCCTTTCCCCACTGACCTGAAGGGAGCGACAGTCACCAGCGTGCCAAACATGGTGAGTTTCCTGTTGTATACCTTCATTTTCTATTTCCTGAGCTGGTGTGACCCACAGGGTGTAATGCTGTAACCACTTGTTCTTTCTCTTACCCTGTAGCCCCAGCAGCAGCAGGTGCCGGTGGGAATGGTAGCAGGTCAGGGCGTGTCCGCCGGCCCCACGGCCGACCCGGAGAAGCGCAAGCTGATCCAGCAGCAGCTGGTACTGCTGCTCCACGCCCACAAGTGCCAGCGGCGCGAGCAGGCCAACGGCGAGGTGAGAGCTTGCGCTCTGCCCCACTGCAGGACCATGAAGAACGTCCTTAACCACATGACACACTGCCAAGCCGGCAAATCCTGCCAAGGTGAGTCTGCATCAAGTGCCTACTGCCAAAGATGTAGCGGGTGCCAGACAGATGCTTTGCGATTTGTGCATCTGTGACTTTTTTTGCAACCAACTTGGTCTCTCCAAAGTCTATTCTAAACAATGTGTTGGTGCTAGTGGACATGATGGTGTGTATTTTTGGTAGGCAGAGTTCTGGGTGTGCATGATTGGTTGTTGGAGTTTGTGCCCATACAGAGTGTTTTGAATTAGTCACCTATAAAGATTTGTTACAGCTAGAGTGCTGCCTTAAGATGCTAGAAGTGTTACTGTGTCTCATACTTCAAACCCTTACAAGTCCCAACCCAGTTTGTCAGCTTTCTAAGTTTTTGTTGCTCATTAGGTTGATTCAATGCACACACTGGGAATTTCCATACCGACAGCCGTGTGGCGTCTCTAATATAACAGCCTATTTAAAATAAAAAAAACTCACTTTTTGGTATAATGCAATAATAAAGAGTTGGCAAAGAAAAGGTGGCTTGCGGCAGCCTGATTCAGCCCGACTGCTTCGTTCTCAGCACTGTAGTTGTTGTTGGACCCGGAGCACAGGGCTTCATTTCAACTCAAACACAAGCACGGTGCCAAGCATGACCTCTCTGGTGCCAGGTCATTTCCTATCGTTTCCTGCCCACTGTGACACCCCCATATCTCTCTTTCTCAGACTCCTGGGGAAAGCCATGAAAGTTAGACATCTGTGAAGCCTGGATGGTCATTTATAAAGCCTCAGACTCTCGTTTCAGCTAGAAAGTGCATCTTGGAAACCATGCTTAATGTCTTGAAAGAACTCTTGGCAGAACCTTGTCCACCCAGGTGCAACGTGACTAAGCAATATGATTCAGTGAGAGATGTTTTTACTGTTTGTCTGAGATGTTTTTGTTCTGTAAGCATATCGGAACACCCCTCGTCCAATCAGATTTGAGAAGTGGAACTAACTGCTGTACAAAGGCTAAAAGAATTTAGTCATTTTTAGATTCGAATATACAGTCACTCATGAAATGGTTCAGGTGTAACCTCGCTCACAGCTGATTGGTTAGTGAGCATTCCAAGGTCCTAGCGTAGATGACATCAGTCTATTGTGATGCAGCGCAGTGTTGCCCAGCTCTTAGTGTAGACATGTTCATTATAATATTAATCTGAATATTTGCACCTAATTTTGTTTAAAATGTGTGATATTTTGAACCTTATTTGATTTGTTTTCATTGTGGTGCACTGGATGGTCCTAACTATGGAGAAATATTGGTTGAAAATCGTGCTTCAAATAGCTGTTTATTAAAAAGTTCCTATGACTTTAGGACATTGTACCTCGGGTTTAGTGAAATATCTTTTAGCAGGTGTGTGATTATGTACAGCTCTATAAAAATCAACTTTCCTCCACAAATACTCTAGAAGTATTGCATTAGTACAAACATTACTGTTCTCTGGTAGCACTGGTATATTTTAAGGGGTGTCATCTCTCTGTCTCTCTACAGTGGCTCACTGCGCATCATCGAGGCAGATCATCTCTCACTGGAAGAACTGCACGAGGCACGACTGTCCCGTCTGCCTCCCGCTGAAGAACGCCAGCGACAAGCGCAACCAACAGCGTGAGTTTCTCCTCCATCAGTCACCCTCCACCTCCTGCTTGCCTCACTATTGTATCAGGACTGTCAGAGCCCCATTGTAATGGTTGCATATAATGCGATAAAAGTCGCAATATTTTTGGCAACTTGTTTTAGAAGTAACGCAGTAAGGTAACGTTTTACAAATCTAATTTAAATGATTCAATCATAAGCCTTAAATTTTAAATGTTTTACGATTACAAGGAACATAAATTCAGTTAAGTGTGTTTAGACTTTCTTATTTTTAATGCAATATTTCTATTGGATAGTTTTTCCTTTAGGTGTGTAGTTACACGAAAGACATTGGCATACCGAATGCTCACCTGTACAGAACTGCGACATCATCGCTCGTAAACGTTCGCAGCTACGCGCGGCCCTTGTATGTTTGTGTAGCAGAGTAGTATTGCTGAGAGGGGAGGGGCTCAGAAGATGAGAGGACTCATGCCGTCCCATTGGCTGGCTGAGCAGTGACTCATTAAAATCTCACACTGTTACAGCTCCAGTAAACCTGCAAACTGCCTCCCTATTTCTCTCTATCTCGCTCTGTCTTTCTCTTTGTCTCTCTTTCTCAGCCACTGCCAAGCGTCTCTCATCATGACTCTGAAAGTGTGAGGCAGCTAAAGTGTTTGTTTTTGCGCTGTGGGATTTACATGTTGGAGAGTCGCCACCGCTATATTTCATCCTCATGCAAATGGCGTCTCGGAGACCCCCACCCTCCCCCGCTCCTCTTCCTGTGTACTGAACCCGTTCTTTTAAGTCCATGTTGTTGTGAAAAAGATTTTTTTCTGCATTTCTTTTGAAGGGCTGTTTTGGCAGGTTTTGAAATGTTTGGATTATCTGCGTCCTCTGTTTTGATGGACGGATTGTGCCAAGCGTTTGCTCTGTGTTTAAGTGGAATCAGACGTGAGGTCTCATGCATGTAACAAGTCTTGTTTAAAACATGCAGATGTCCTTTCAGAAGGGTTAGAACGCATTGCACAACTTAATTAATTTTGACTGTGTACCATTTTGGCTGAATTATGGTTGATAGCCCATGCAGTGAAGAATGGTTTAAATAGATGTGGGTTGATATGCACTTATAAATGTTTTTTAGCGCATGGCTGAAATTTTCAGGGTTGGTTTTTGGGGAATTGCTGTGTTGATGGTGTTTTGGGTGTTGCTAGGGCGTTGCTAGGTGGTTGCTACCTGACCAAATCAGAGGAGAACATTACCACTTAGGTTTGTCCTTCAATAGATGTTTGAATGGTGTTTATTTTTTTACATTTTATCATCTAAGCAAAACATGATTTGAAGATATCCGTGTCTGTAGCACAACCGTGTGGTACTAGCTAATTACCAAAATGTAATACTTTAGCAATAAATGATGCTAGGCTTTTTAGGTTAACTACATGTGTAACGTGTGTTACAGCTATGCTGAGTTCACCCAATGCCGGTCTGCAGACCTCTGTCGGGTCAGTCGGCACGGGGCAGCAGACTACACCCGCTCTAAACAGCTCCACACCCATCGACCCCAGCTCCATGCAGCGGGCATACGCCGCCCTCGGCCTCCCCTACAGCAACCAGACCCCCACGCAAGCTCAGTCTCCCTCGCAGGGGCCCGGGCAGCTGACTGCGCAGACGCCGCAGACCCAGCACCAGCAGCAGATGAGGCCACTCAATGCACTCGGTAAACCTGCCTGGTCGTTTAACTGTAGAAATATTCCAGGAATTTGTGGCGTTTAGATGTTCATGTTGTGCAAATGTATGGCCACCACAATGTTTTCATTCACATAAATACAAATACAACATTTAAATCCTGATGGATGAGGCCTCACTCCACATTATTGTCATGTTAAATGTTTTGTTGTATTATTTCATGTTGTCTTTACCACCTTACATACACACATAGGAACACACATGAATTTAGTGTTGTTCTCTTTTGTCCAGGTGGTAGTCAAATGAACCTCAGTGGGGGTGCAATGGGTGTGCCGACATCAGAACAGGCGAAGCTGCTTCCGGACGGCACCATGCAGTCCACCCTTAACGCTAACAAGTACGGACACGCACATACACCGCTGGATTTTAATCGTCTTGAATTGATGTTTCTCCAGTGATTGTAAACCAAGTCTGTTTTCCCTCCCACAGTCAGCTGATGTCAGACGTCACTGCGATCGGCAACATGAGTAACCTGCCCACCGCGGCCCCTCTGTCAGCCACCGGTGTGAGAAAGGCCTGGCATGAGCACGTCACCCAGGACCTCCGCAACCACCTTGTACACAAGCTGTTAGTAATAACTGCTCATTTACTCTTGTGTTGAGGGGGTGGTGTAGCCTAGTGGTTAAAGATCTGGGTTGGTAATGATTAAGTTTCATGTCTCACGGGGGTTGGTTGATTTGTCTTTGTTATACTGTACCTCAGAAACTTTTGATTAAATACATTTTGATCTCTTCCTGTTTGTTTAGGGTTCAGGCCATTTTCCCCACGCCGGACCCCGCTGCCCTAAAGGACCGTCGTATGGAGAACCTAGTAGCATACGCACGGAAAGTGGAAGGGGATATGTACGAATCTGC